>UCOL01005299.1:0-12011 GCA_900474335.1 Ormyrus nitidulus | reverse complement strand
AATCATTATTTCTTTAGTAATTGTGCATCGAAAACGAGAGAAAATTTCCACACTCAGAGGGGAGTTGGTGGTTAATTGGGTTATTTTTAACACACTTTTATGCGGTTTTCGCGTACGCGAGAAGAGATTTAGCGTACGCGAAAAAAGATTTCGCGTACGCTACATCGGCCGCCGAGACAATCTCTAAAATTAAAGTTATAACATTTTTCATTATCATTTAGTTAATAATTTTTCTAATAAAAAAAGCAATTTTACTTACTCAGCTTATGATATCTATCTAAGATAGTAAGAGAAAAGAAGCCACCGTAGCCATGAGCAGCATAAGGTACTTTAACACATGATGCTAAGTAATCAATGAAAAACAATTGTGGACCAGTTTGATCATCATAACCAGCCATTAACATATTAACAAAATATGGCGTTCTGGACCTTAAATAGTCTGCCAAATTCCTTCTTGTGAAATTGGCTGCTGCTTGTGGAGAAAGTTCATAACCATTGCGCATTTTGTACAATTGCAAGTTTTTGCTGATGTATTCTGAGAACTGTGTTGCATCTCCACTTTCACCAGACACTGCCATAACCAGTTTGTCCGAAACTTTATGAATCTTGTGTTCATCTGAAAACACAAATGTATTCATTAGTTTTAAAATTGATAATTTGTTAAAAAAAATTAAATAATTTTAAATAAAAATTATAAAAGTAGATCAGAGAGAACTTTTTGAATCATTTAAAATTTTTTTAATAATACGTAGCTCTTTAATTGTAAAACAGTCAGAAAAAATACAAAGCTAATTGCAGGTTAGCTTTGATTGAAATTGAAATATCATCATACCACTCTTCATAACCATAATTGAAGTAGCGTTGGTCATGTCAGCGGCGACGAGGACAAAATCCTTAAATTGAATTCCTATTAAACACTCCATTTTCTTAAAAAATCCTCACTATTCTGAAAACACAAAAATCTTCTGCAGCGGCACCAACACAGTCTCCGACTAGTATCGAAAACCGTGTGTCATTCTTAGTAGAAGCCATCTTTAAATTGAAATTTACCGGCATATATAGTAATATAGTTCTGCGAATGCGCCATTTTGGTTTCCGCAATTTTGCGAGCTATCGAAAATTCGAACTGATTCGAATGCAAAATGCAATTATAAAAAAACAGAAAAATTAATAGAAAGTTTACTGTAAGCTGACCTAAAAGTCTAAAATGCCTGTATTTTATAAAAAACGAAAAATTAATGTCAATTTAATTTTAATACAAACAAAAAAATATTAAGTTTAATTAATATTTTTAACAAAAAATTATTACAAAACTATATCTGCTATTAGATTAATTTTAATACTTTTTTATAGTATTGTTTAAGAGTAATCGGCAATAAATCTTACCAACTAAATTAAGTTTTAAAATCGGATTATACGATATCAACGATAATTTTCCAAATCTATCTAAACCTTAATCTTAATTCAATTGCCTAAACTCAGAACTGTCGACAATTGCCCGATCAGGTATGCTCATATTTTATTTTTCAATAAAATTAAAAGAAGTAAATGAATTTAGAAAGTAAAAAAAGTTTATCATCTTGTTTTAATTATTTAATATAATAGACTATGACGTGATTGGCTAATAATCCTCATCAGTTTTTTCTTCTTCAGTTCCTATTGTTCGCTACAGGAAGCCTTCCCAACTGTTTGTTAAACAATCGCGATTCGCGAAACCAAAACGTTACAGTCAAAGGCTTCATTCAAACGAATGCTTCCGGAAACCTCAACAATTTCTGATTAAATTTCGAAAATTCGAGTTTCACGACAACGCAAAGAAATCGCTCGAGAGTCTAATGTCCGATCGATCTATCGAACGTTAAAAAAGTCCTCTCCCTTCGCGCTCACGTACACAACCCGTTCCAACACACACATCTCAACGAAGGGGCCAACAAATTCTCCGCGATCCTCTTGCTCTCAGTTTTCTCTGGTACGTACGTTCGAGGTAAAGAGAGTTACGCGCATTCTACGGACCAGAAGAATAATTAAATAAAAACAGCACCCCGGTAAGCAAGTTTTCTCGAAGTCTCTTTGCTTCATTCTATATAGATAATAAAGCAATAGGACAACCGCGAAAGAGAGAGAGGATCAGTGCAGCCTCGAGGAAACCGTTATATAGGCCGAGTATTTCCGTTGCACGCCGTTCAAATCAATTCGCCGACATAATTGTCAGCTCCTTTCGCGAGTATCCGCGGCCTCTCTTCCCCTCTTGGAGCATTCCTTGCTCTATTTTCTCGCTGACTTTTCTCTTTTTCCGTCGCTTCTCCTCCTCCGACGCGCGTTTCGGAGCAGCCTCCTGCGCGTATATACACGAGTGCGTGCTTCCTCAGTCGTTGATGCGCAACGATCGACCTTTATATACGAGAACCGTTTCTTTCTGTTGCCAGCCTTCTCTCCTCGAAGTGAGCGGATTTTATCGCGAGGTACGTAGTTTATACAGCCGAGTCAGGTGTGGTGATAACCCCATTTTTACAATTTTCCGGCTGACGTTTGCGGCAAGCAGGAAGGAACGGGAGTTGAATACTAAATGCGGACGAAATTCCTCGTCCTGCTTCACTGCTTTTTTCTTTTTGGGGAGGAGTTCGCCTTATACGGTTGGAAATATGTTTCTTGAGAAGCATTTTTGGAGCAAGTCTATCTGACTGTGGATAAGTGATAAGGAGTATCACACTTTGAAGCTGAATTAACATTATTCGTGTGCGTGCTGGCTGAATGCTCAGAAGTGGGGACTGTTAACTATAATTTGCGATAATAATAATTTTAAGGTCACTCTTGAATTTAGACAATGAGTGCACCAGCATAATAATGATTGCAGAATTTTCTAGCTATTCTGATGTCAAAATATAAATTTCTTTTTAAAAATAGATAACAATTCAATTTTTGGCAAGATTCATTTCTATTAAATATATAATAATATGCAATAATAATGCTTTTAAAGTCTAAAATTATATATTTCTAAAGTTTATTTCTGTTTAAAGCAGTAATTTATAACAATGGCTGTCAACGTGTACGCTACCAATGTAACGACTGAAAATCTCAGTCGTCATGATATGCTGGCTTGGGTCAATGATTGCCTTCAATCATCTTTTACTAAAATTGAAGAATTATGTACTGGTGCAGCCTATTGCCAATTCATGGACATGCTCTTCCCAGGATCAGTACCCTTGAAGAGAGTGAAATTCAAGACAAACCTTGAACATGAGTACATACAAAATTTCAAATTACTCCAAGGAGGATTCAAAAAAATGAATGTAGATAAGGTAAGAGTTTGCATGCCAAAGTTTCTTTTATAAATGAATCTTAATTAAGTTATTTTATAATAATAAAATATTACTTATTATAAGTTGCATATTATACCATAATATTCAAAGCACTGTAAAAATGGTTCAGGTAATACCTGTGGACAGACTTATAAAAGGCCGTTTCCAAGACAATTTTGAATTCCTTCAATGGTTTAAGAAGTTTTTTGATGCTAATTACGATGGTCGCGAGTATGAGGCATTTGACGCACGTGGCTGTATTCCTTTGGGTTCTGGAGTTGATGGTATTCATTCAGTTTCAAATTCACAGTTGGCCCTGCTTCCACAGAAGCAGCCGCATCAACAAAAGTTTCCGCAACAACGAAATTCAATGCCTGCTACACGACCGTTAATGAGTACATGGATATTTAATTTTAAAAATCTTGTGCACTGCCTGTCGCATGTCAGCTTGTAGGTTGTGTACAAACATGTACCTTAACAAAGCCACATGCTCCATGGCCACATAATTTCACTCAATTTTAATTTGGTGAAGTCTAAGCATTTTTCTTCTTCAACATCAAAGAAGCAGTTGCTTTCTTTGAAACTCATTTCAATTTACTATTAAATTGTAAATAATTAACATAACTAGAGGGTTGACAGGTGTACAGTTGGTGAATAGTTTTAACATTAAATATAGTAGTGGAAGGTACTATTTGGATAAAATTTTAAAGGGTATTTAAATTTTTTACCTAAACCAGATTTTTTGTTTGAAGTTTTTCTTTTGTTCAAAAGTTTAATAGTATTAACAACAGAAACTTCTAGGAGTTAGTTGTAAAATTATACATTTCTACTTAAAAATATATATTCAAAATATTTTATTTGGACAAACTTTAGGACTTTGAACTATTGAAACTATAAGTGAAAACTTTATATAATGAGAGTTAAACATAAAGTACTTTTATACATGAATAGGTAGTTAAGTCGATCGACTTTTATACATGCTTAGACTTATAAAATATAAATAAAACACATTCACTACATACTTCATAAGCTTATAAGTGTTTTGCACTGTATATCAGTTCATCTTGTTGTTGTACCAGTTTTATTTTCACAGTTTAATAGTTTCTTAGTCACAATATTAAGTCTGCTATTTAAAAAATGTATTTGCATTGTTTCTATTAGTCTTCAGTTTCGTTGTAGAAAATTATTTAAATAATTTTTTCAATTGGGTAAAATTACTTATTCCAATAAAGAGCAAAGATAGGCAGGTGAATTCAAGCCCATACAATTTGTGCTTTTTGGAGGTTCTTCTTCATTTTGTCCATATGGTTTTATTTGTCATATTATGTGCTTAATTTTACTAGAGTTTAATAATCTAGATATCAGTTAATATACTATTAATATATTGTTTAATTTTTGTTCATTACAAAAGAAACTAAATTCAATTTTCATTGATTATATTTATTTTTTATTAAGTTCAAAATTATTTTGTTTTATCTTTCTGCACCCTGGCATCTGTTAAACGTCTTATGCAGATTGTACCGATTGATAAGCTGGTCAAAGGCAGGTTCCAAGACAACTTTGAGTTTTTGCAATGGTTCAAGAAATTCTTTGATGCAAACTATTCGGGAACAGATGTCTATGATGCCCTCGCTATGCGAGGAGGTGAACCAATGGGAAGTGGTGGCAGTAATGTGCCACGAGGTGGTGGATTGATAAAACGAACTGCCCCTGTGCCATCTAAATCAGCTACTAGGACCGGTACAGTCTCTAACACTTTTTTTTTCTGTTTTTTTGAAAACTATCATTCATTCTTCATACAGCTACTATCATACACTAACAACTTAATATTGTGAAAGACTATTCATTAAAAATTTTAATTAAAAATGAATAACTGATAAGCTTTTATTAAAGTTTCAACCTCTAAAATTAATTGATTTTTGTGAATAGTTTTTTAAACTTTACAATCACAAAATATAAATAAGAATTTTTCAAAGAAATTGCTTGATTAACTAACACCAACCCTAAAATAAATTTAAAATTATCTACAAAATAAGAATAAAATTTTTCATTTGAATCACATTAACTTTATACATATAAAAAATATAAATATTTATCAAGTTTTATTGTAGATAGACATAAAATTGTACACCTTTGATATACACAAAATATTTTAAAAACATTAGCAAATACATTTATTCACATCAAATGACACTATCATAAATATCAAACTGCAGACAACAGTTTTTTGTTTATTGTTTAATTCATAGTAATAATTCATCATAGGTGAAGGACCACCAACTTCTGTTCAGCTACCTGCAAAACAAATACAAAGAGCTAGTAATTATTATTATTTTCATATTTTTTAATGAAATCTTGTCTGCTAGTAGTGTCGTAAATAAAAAAGTGAATAAACATTTAGTTATTAAGCATGTTTTGAATACTTTGATGCAAATATATATGTATATATGTATATTTATACATTTGACGCACTTATTTGTAATGTAAAAAGGTATGATATAATGCATGTTAGTTTAACTAGAAGTTTGTCCATAAAAAAAATCTAAAATTATTAATATTATCTTTTAAAAACAAGTTTCTAATTGAACTATGTAAAAAAACTTACTACTTCTTTGATTAATATTACTAAACTTTAACCTTCCCTCTTTCATGTATACCTGTTTAATCATTGTACAATTAAAATACGACAAATTTGCTTATATAATTTTTTTTTATCTAGCAAACAAAATTCCACCAAGTCGCCCAACACAAAAAGTAAGCAGTATTGGAAGTCGTGGTGATTCAGGAAAAATTGATGAATTAAGTACTCAGGTAATGTTATATAATATATTTAAATTAAGATTTAAATTAAATTACTTATACATTGAATTAAATTTATTATTTTGTCATTTAGATTATGGAACTCAAGATGACTGTTGATGGATTAGAAAAAGAAAGAGACTTCTATTTTGGTAAACTCAGAGACATTGAAGTTATGTGCCAAGAATGTGACAACAGTGATAGTCCTCCAATCATACAGAAAATCTTAGAAGTTTTATATGCAACTGAGGTGATTATTTTTAAAAATTTTTTAATCAATCAATTATTTTTTTAGTTCTAGTATTTGTTCAAAATTTACTTGTTGCATGAATAAAACTACGTTTTTTGAAATTTGAAAAATGAAGGACTTAAAAAATAATATAGCGCACTGCAATTTTTTTTAAATAGAAGGTAAAACATGAATAATTTCAGGATGATGGACATATCGACGAATGCGCTGATCAAACTTATTAATTTAAATTCATTGAGTAGCTGGTTATTTTAGCATTAAGGTAAAGCAATGTGCTGTACAGATGCAGTTATGTCTTTATAAATCACTGTTCATAACGAGTATGAAGTGTAAATGAGATTATTAAACTTGTATTGTCTTTTAAAATACCTTGGAGTTGGGATACCTATTCAAGAGTAGAGCACATTAGATCCTTACCTATAATAAATGAAAGATTAATGATATATTTCATTTCTAAAAAAATACCTTTAACTCGATAGAATGAAAAGTTCCGTTCTATAATTTATTAAAAAATTCAGGATGATTCTGCAAAGGAAAGAAATACTTGTCAATGAATTATGAAAGTTTAATATTGAGAAAAAGTGCAATTAGTAAAAATAGTATTTTTTTCCGTCATTTTTTTGATGTGCAGACTCATTCTATGAAATATGGAATGAACTATAATATATGTGTAAGAACAAAATTTTGAAATATCCAAATATTAATATTTATTATTTAACTTTTTTAGGACGGTTTCGCACCTCCAGAAGAAATTGAAGCAGACGAGCATGATGATGATAAATACTAAATGAATCGATTTTTACGGTTCGAAGAAAAAAGTGAAGTGGGGCAATAGAGTCAAGTCTGTTTACGTCAATGTCGACACATGAAGCATTGCTATGCTAACTCATATGAATCGTTGAATGTTTGCGCGTTCTTTTTTTTCTTTTCGTTATGATATTTCTCCATAAATCAGTAAAATTTATGTTTGCAACATAGATATATTTACGCATCAATCTTAACAAGTTTTTATGTATTAGGTTTCGAAAAAAAGAACAGATTTCTTTTAAGAAAATGCATGGGCTTATTGTAAAATTGTGACAATGGCTTAGGATGAAACTCGTACTCATGACAACTTCGTGATTGTGATGTAAAAGTTTGTTTTTTTCTTAATTAATTCTGGTATTATTTTTACATGCAAATAGTCTTTTTAAACCGTTTGTACTGTTCTTATGGTATTATGTAAAATAAATTTTTTTAATTTGGTTTCAAATTTTTTTTTTCTTAAGGGGATGTAAAAATAAATGTATTTTTATGGCATTTATTTAGCAATATTTAACTTCTAACTTGATAAATCTTAATAAATTTAACGATACTCAATTCGTATTCTCAAACCTTAATTTAATTTTTATTTTATTTTACAATAACTTAATTTGACTTGTTAAATATTAACTGAAACTTTTAATTAAATTTTTAAGAAGATTGATTTTTTTTTATTTGGGTCGTAGATGTGCAAGACTTTTTCACATTCCCTTGAAAAATTCTCATAATTATACCTAAGGAACGCTATTGGATTTGAATGTGAACACGCGCAAAAGTGACTGCTTGATTTAGAATTCAAATCTTCATTACTCTAATTTATTTTTACTTTTGTAAGGTTTTATAAACATTCAGATTCAATTAAAAACAGATTTGGGTACATATTTTTGGAATACAATTTCAATTCGAAAGTATTGTATTTTGCAGGTTTTTTAACAAAATTAAATTGGTTACTGTTTACAGAGGCACTAAAATATACTAGGTTTTGTATTTTTTCAACGTATTCTTTGCAGGAATTAAAATTAATTATTAATGCGTTAAATACTTGAAAAGTTAAATTTCATCACAAAATATGTATTTTCAAAAATAATATCTGATATGAAACTGTTTATCGATGTTATTTTTTTGCAGAAGAATTGAGTAAAGTTTAATCAAAAAATAATAACGAGATAAAAAAGTAAAATAATATTTAAGAAATAAAATTTTTAAATAAAATTTTTAAAGGCCCCTCGCTTCTGCCCGCGCAAAGGACTCCATAGCAACGTAGGAATTCGAAATCGGCGTGGTCGCGCAACTTGTGCTCGCACACAAAGAAGCGCATTATTACAGCATCACGCATACGCAGTTGATCTGCCCCTGGTGTGAGTGGTGTGCGGCGGGCGCGATGAGGGGGGAGGTTTCGGCGCGAAAAGCAGTACAGTGGCCGGCGCGCTCCAGTCGTCTGGCGCTGTTCCTTCCGCAATATCTGTCCCTCGTCCGCTTCATTTGTGATCAAAGCTATGCTCCTTGCGGTCTCGACGATTCGAGGACGCAGCTGCTGAAGAGTTATACAGAAAAGTCTGACCAGTGCTACGACGTTTTTGGAAGTGCTAAGAAGGAGAAGGAGTACTGCAGAGTAGAACGAGAGACGTCGTAGGTTTTTCTTTTCATTCACTGAGAGAAATTATTGTATATATTTTAAAAATTTCCTCAACAATTTTTACTTTTTAAAAAAGTACTCGAGGGACATACTGCCAAATCGGTTAATATTATCTTTCTATTAAGTTACAAGTTAAAACTCAAAACAAGAATTTTTAATATTTTAGTTTGTAATTTTAAAGTTACCAACAGTTAAAATTAACTAAAGGTTTTAGTAACTTCTAGTGTTTTGTAACCTTAAAAATTCTTGTTTTGAGTTTTAACTTTTTTAAATAGAAAGATAAAATTTCTTAGTATTCAACTAAAACGAAAATATTAAAAGCTTTATCCAATTAATGGAAGGACGCTGATATGTATTTGGAAATTATTTCAGTTTTAGAATATTTGAAAGACTCATAGTTTAAGTACATCTGAAATAACGCTTAAATTAATTATAGAAAGGTTTCGCATATTTCGCAGGTTCGCTTTTACAAACAGCTGATACATTAATCGCAAGGAATCGCACATCGCTCGATACATCGATATAATTATCGAAGACTTAAACGGTCTTATATAGTAATCGAGCTCTTATCTTGCCACTTGCGGGAAACGTAGCTCCATCTATCGAAATTAAAATCGTTATTGAATGCGAATGTTTTCGGTTAAAAAATTCCTTTTTAAGTTATAATAATATAAAAAAGGATATTTCTTTAGAAAAACACATTTTAAATTTTAATACACGAAATGATATGTAATTGCAATAAAAAAAGGATAATTTATAAAACAATTTATTTATTCAATAAATACAAATTTACATCCATCTTTTTAAAATATAAGTTTTTCCGTCGCTTAAAACGTTACAATAAGTAATTATAGCTGCCTTAATATCTACGTAACTTAATGTCACCCAAACAAAATCACTTTCATCGTGAATTTGGAATGATTGATAATGTTTGTTAAAAAAACAATCTTGTAACCTTTTACATATTAAAATAAATGAATCATTGTTTATAATTATGTGGTGTACATAATTAAAAACAGGTTCGTTTATTGTAAAAGTTGTAACAATACATTTTCTTTTTATCGTTTCACCCAATATATTAATCGATTTTGTTATTTGAATATTTTCATTTATTTTCAGTGGTAACAAATGAAGAAATTTTTTAATGTTAACTAAATCAAAAATACAGATACATTTTCGGTTACCTGTAGTAAAATATGGGTATGATTTTTTAGAGCTTAATCTGTAACTAAGTAATAACTGGTGCCTAACGGCAATAGTTTTACAGATGTTTAAACGAGATCTTGTAGCACGAGATATGACACATCCTTCTTGATTCTTACTTTCGAATCTTAAACAACAGATTTTTATTAATGGTCCGAATTTTTCCATGCACCTTGGAGCATGGAGTAAAAAGTGATGTTTCGGTTTCATATTTTCTAATGGAAATAATTCGATAAATGACTCTAAATATTCTCCAACTAAAACTTCCAGCATATCATGAGTTTCGGGATAGATACATTTGCTCATAACTACATTAACAATTTGCTTTAACAATATTAGTAGATTCCAGTAATTATCATTTTCTGGCACACGATGACCAATGATTAAAGTTAAATTCATTACAAGTGAAAACATCTCTGAAGAAGAAATAATTATGCATTTTTTTTTTAGGTGGCTTTCCGTAATTTCTGGCACTTTATTTACATTATTTTTCGGACCGTAGTAAAAACTTCTTATACGTGAATTGAGTTCGCTCAAATTGAACATTTTTTGTTTATAAATAAAATAATGTAAAATACATGCAATGTCGTAGCGACAAACTCCTTCTAAAACGTCATGCATAATATCTACGGATATATTTTCAACTGCATGAAAATTTTTTATTTTATTAAAAATACAGTTTTCTTTAATGCCTGATTCTTTTGGTTTTGACGTAGAAAGTAGAGAAGCATAATTATCAACATTTCGCAAAACACAATCTTTTTCATAAAATTTTAAACCAATATCTTTCGATTGTGTTAAGCAAAAATGACAGAACATGTTCGTATTAAAACTTTCGTTAAATCCTAAAACAGAATGGATGCCTAAATTATCTGCAATCAAATTTGTAATTTTAAATATAATTTTTTTAATGCCATTGGGATGATTAATTGTAATGCCTTCTGTCTGTAAAATATTTAATTCTTCAATAGGTTTCGTAAAAATTAATTTGTTTGTAAATATTTTTCTATCCAAAGTGTTAAATAAGAGAAACAAAAATATATTTTCAATTTTTGATTGATAATCGGGTGGCAGACAAGGTACGGTTACATATACTGCTCCACACTTACTTATACCCTTATGAGAACCTAATGGGTTGTTCGTTTCATAATCGTCGAAATACAGATTTAATGGCAAAGTTACCGTATCAAGCGCAAAGAAAACTGTATTTTTTAAAAATGAACCTTGAACAATGTTAGAAATGATTTGTGAATTGTCTATCAGATTTTTTAAATATTCTACGGTATCATTTAATAAATTAGGCAATAAAAAAAATTTTGTTAAAACTTTTGAAATTGGAATAAATTGAACGCATACGGGAATATGCTGCAAACTTTCTTTTTCATCTTTTTTTTTATACTCTAATCTTTCGCCGACTACAAACGATTCGGGTTGTATAAAAGTATCTGTATTTTTGAAATAATTAAAACATTTGTGTTCACTTTCAAAAGTCGCTAATGGATTACCATACATCTCAAAAATATTATTTATTTTTGGAACACATTGTGAATCTTTTTCTTCTAAACATTTGAACAACTCATCTTTAAGACTTTGCAAACAGTTTTCGTAAAAAATAGAAGTCTCTTGTACAATTTCAGTCACTCGACTTCTAGGTATATCTGGGAACGCATACAATTTTGAAACAAAATTTGAAGCTAATTTTAAAATATCATTTTTAACAGACAACTCTAAATTATCGAGGTCTTTTATATTTAAATCGAAATCATCTTCAATACTTTCGGAAAATTCTGATTCACTACTATAATATTCATATGTATTTTCATATTTATACTCATTTTCACTTTCGGATCTATTTTCATTTTCATTTTCGGATCTATTTTCATTTTCATTTTCGTTTCTATTTTCATTTTCATTTTCGTATCTATTTTCATTTTCATTCTCGCATTCTGATACATATTGTATATCATTTAAGTGAACATATGTTTCTAATACATTCTTACTTTCAGAGCTTATGGTATTTTTC
>UCOL01005298.1:0-12005 GCA_900474335.1 Ormyrus nitidulus | reverse complement strand
CCCCCCCCCCCGCCAGCCGTGAGAGGCCAAAAAACCCGTGCAGCGAATCGATATAACAAAATATAGAGAGAGAGAGAGAGAGAGTCGGCTCTTGAGCGCATCACGCACAGTTGCATTCTTTCGGGGGGCCGTAGCAGCTCTCTCTCAGTTTTGTGACGCCTGTCGCTTGCGCAACTCTCCTAATCCCAGCGGACATATTGATCTTTCGCGTCCGCGCGCCGAAATCGGACTCGAGCGCGCGCGCGCTGCCTCCATGGAACTGTAATCACTGGCGCTGCGCGACAGGCCCCGGGCTCTCTCTCTCTCTCTCTCTCTCTGTTTTTTTCGCCGCTGCCAGAGAGGGAGAGTGAGAGGCTTCTCGTAGGCGGGTGATAAAAATCATGTCTGCGATCGATGTATCGCCGCCGGCGCCTTTGTCAGCCCATCTACGGGCAAAAAGACCGGGTAGACGGATAGAGGAACCCCTATATCCGCCTGACTCTTGTTTTAGCGCCGCTTTTGGATATGAATTTGAAAGGCTATATTCGAGACTTTGTCTTGCTTTCAATTTTCTTCGGTGTATCAGAGGGGATGCTTTTGGATGCGTCGTTTGGCTTTCGTTTACGGTATGGAGTTTTTTTTTTTTTGCTTTTTTGGTTAATGAAAATTGATGCGTTTAAGCTTTGTCTATTAGAATTATCGGTCGACAGCTTGAAAAACGTCAAAGAACTTATCTTAAACGCTAAATGCATCAAGTCCTTTCGTTGCACAAGTCTTAACAAGCCGGGAAAACAAGCTTAATATGCAATCGCAGCCGTAAAATAATCTTCGCGTAAAGCGTAAAGCGAAAAAGTGTAACAAAAGAGGGAATCTTTCCTTGTCGGCGAAGGGTTGAAACTTTGAAAACACATAGGGGCTCATTAAGTTCTCAAAAGGCGTCTCTGCCGACCTGATCCCTCGCTTGTCGGTGAGTTTTACGACCTGGAAAGTTGACGACAAGTAGTCGTTGGGATTTAGGGTCGCCACCCGTCGCTTCTTTGAGCCGCCGACATTGTTTTCTGCGTCGTTTAGTTATTTGTAGATACGTCCGAACGATTATAGACGATATCGATACTGCGCCTGCTATACTCGACTCGCGTCGGGGATGTTTTGTTTTCGGAACTCTTTTGTTGCGAGTCCCCAAAAGTTTTTTTTTTTCCGAGGGTCTGGGGAGCGAAGGATAACGTACAGGTATTGATTATGTCGTTGATGTAACGGATAGGGCCACCGTAGGATGCTGAAATGTAAATTTTAATCCCTTTTGTGAAGCATCAAACATATTTTGTTAGTAAAAATTTAAATTTCAGATTCTGATTATTGTTTTGTTGAATTAAGTTTCGAATTTATTTTGTATTGATTAAGGCGGTAGCAAGGATGAGGATCACGGGTCCAAAAAAAGCACTGCTTGTTCTATTATTTGAACAAACACAATAAAAGTTTAATGAATTAAAACAAAATTTAATTATTCTAAAGAATTTCGTGTTTTCTCGCGCACAATTAATCGAGCCGCTGGTAGTCGCCGAGTGTTCGGACGGAAGCACTCATCGGAAATTACTCCAAGTCCGATTTACAAAAGAAAATTACAGTTGTATTCGAGCGCGAGATGCGAGGTCCGAGGCGCTTAACCAAGTGACAGTCCGGCTAGCTCCCGAAATGAAAAGAGGAGAAGTCGCCGTGCCTGGAAGGGGAGTGCGTGAAATAGTACATTTCGGTAATCCAAAAATGTAACTTCGACATGCGAGGCGACGACTTGAAAGGTCGGAGCGCAAAACAAAGCGTCGAGATACTTTTTGTATTTCGCTGCTCGACTTTTGAAGTCGAAATAATATAAGCAGTGAAATACATTAGGTAATTATAGGAACAGATAATAGGAACAGATTCAAAAAGGCAAATTGAAATTCTTAAAAGGATTATATTTTATTTAATACTTTAATTAATAAATTTCGTTAACATCCTAAAGATACGTGTACAAATCTAATTAGTTATACACATCGATCTAATTATTGATTTCAAATAATTATATTATTCAATTCGTAATTTACTCGTAATTAAATAAAAAGCTCAAAGGAGCCCAATTTGCAACGAGTCAATAATTAATTAACCCAGAACTTTTTATTCCCGTCAAAAAATTAATCTTCACGCAAAAAATATTTCATTAAAAGAAATCTTATTTAAGAATCGCAACGAACAAGTTTCGCTTACTGCTGTCTTTGTTATAGGGCAGCGTTTCCGTTCTCCGGCAGCTCTTTTTGCAGAAGGGAAAAACAAATTAATCTTCTCTCGCACGAGAATAATGAAATTTCTACTTTCAAGCGCAAGCTGCATTTATCAAGCAAAACAGAAAGACAGGAAGCAGAGAAAGCTCTTTGAAATTATTCCTTTTTTCAATAACAAAAAACGAGGAACGTGTAATTTTCCTCGCTGCGGAAAAACATTTACACGTGGAGCGAGGCGGGGAGAATTATGCTAAATTAAAAACATATTTTCAAAATTAAAAATGAGAACTCACCGCGGTATTTTAATAACATTGTAATAGCCGGTATCGTAGCTTTTACTAAAAGTGTCTCTTACGTTTGCCAATAAACGTTTCGTGTCCGACGTACTGACGTATCAAATTCATAATTCCGTAAATACACCTTATTTCCTTAAAAATAAAAATTAAAAACTACTGAAAAGCTGTAGATCACCTACTCCTCCCCCATCCTAACAATCACGCAACAAGGAATAAATATCGATTCTTAAATTCGGCCTCCGAATTATCCGCGCTAATTTCGCGCAGCGCAGCGCTGCATTTCAAACGCAGGCAGCCGCGAGCCGCATCAGCATCAGCGGGCAGCGAATTAATCATCCCCTGGGGTAGGATGAGAGGGGGGTAGAGGGGCATCGTTACGCGAATTTTCCGCTTTCCGGCGCGTTTCATTCATCACCGGTCTGCTTCCCAAAAAGAACAATGCCGGGAGGGGGGGCTAAGACACGACGACGACCTCGTTGTGGATTCCGGGCGACGCTTCCGAGGCGTCGTCGCCGCGATATATACGAAATAACGTCGCGTGCGCGCGGATAAGCCGCCCGAGGAATGCGGACTTGTCTGACGGGAGATGGATTTCTTTGCGTTTTGGAGGATGGCAAAAATCGCGGCTGCGGAGTTGATATCAACTGGAGAGGATTGCTGGAGGTCGGGTTGATAAGCGGCGATTATTCCTGGAGGAGGATGTAATGCGTAGTATCAAGTAATGAGTAATTATCAAGCTGTTGAATAATTTACAGGGTTATCGCGTTTCCTGTGACTTTTTTTGGTTAAATTATTTTTAGTGAATAAAGTCATTTCTTCGAAAGGCTATTTTTTGTACTGCAAATAAAATGATTAAGTTGTTTATTGAGAAATTAATGTAGGACTTGTCTCTTATAGAGAAATATAAATATAATACTGAAAATATTTTCAAGGAATGTGTGAAAATAAAGAAAAGCTTTGTTAATATTCATGAAGTAAAAGCGAGTAAAAGTATTATAGCTATCATGCGGCAGAGTATAACCGCAAAAAAATAAGCGATAGTTACGGAAGTGCATAAGTACCAGAGGTAACCTGGGGCTATAGCATAACATATGTAGATACACCATCGGAATAGTTTCGGAATTATGTAAAAGCGATTTCGCGCTTACTTAGAAAGTATTACAGAGAGATTAAACTATTGCTTTAGATAGCTGATATTGTATGTATAATGAGTCATCAGGAAATAGAGTAATTTCTATTTCTATACATGACTCGAATAAATGTATACTTATTATAAGCTGCCCTAAGAAGGTGCGAAATTAAATTCGACATTCTTAGCCTTTGTTCCACAATGATTTAGAATTTCCTAAAAACATTTCAATGACAGTTTAATCAAAAGGAACGTCTTCAATTTCTTTTGACCAAAATGAAAATACATGACAAGTCCAACGACAACGCACGCACTTTAATAAGAAACAAACTCGTTTCGTTAAAACAATCCACCAACTCGATGTCAAAATTCCTATTACGCGCGCAGACACAATCAAAACTTCGAAAACTCCGTCCAGCCGTCCTTGTCGCCAAGCAACACAGCCTAAGCGGAACCGGACGCGGCCTTTATGCAGCGACGAAGTGCCGTCCCACACTTTTGGCCCAATCAATTTCAGCCGGTCGCTCGAGCACACCGAGTCTTCGGACTCTCGCGCGCGCCCCGCGTGCTGGTGTATATGTATTTACGGCTTGTATCGTGTCGCGCATAAATTAAAACGCCGTATAATGCGATACAAGGGCCATCCATCAATTCCTCGACGCGCGCCGTATTCCCCATTGCGAGGCGTCGAGGCTGTGTGTGTGTGTGTGTGTGTGCCTCGCAGGAAGGGGGGGTAGACGGACTCGAAAACGAAATTACGAGCATCGGAACTATTTTTTTTTTTTTTTTCGTTTATCCGACGTTTTACGTGTCCTTTTTGCCTCTTGATTAGTCGCCGCTTGCTTGGCTGGATGCTTGTTGAAAGGGATTTAACGAGCGGTCGCCTCCAGGCTATAAACGTGAGTGATTGTGGTGTCGAGGGTTTTGCTTATTAGTTGTTTTTATGCCGAGCAGAAATTGAAAAACAAAGCTGCTTTTGAGTTGTAGAAAGAGATTTTTTAATCTTGAAATGGTACTGTCCCGACTTCCGGCAGGATAATTAATAAGTTGTCTTTAAAGTAGTGTGTGTATTTTAGCGATATCATTAATTAAGTAGATCGTAGGACATTTTATGTGAACTGAATCATGTGAGTGAAAAGAACAAATTTACTTACGTGAGATACGGATATTAAAAGTTCAATTTTCATTATTATGACGAAATTTTTATCGTGATATCATATATTTTCAAATTTTAGTTTTAGTCACATTAATATACGAAACTGTACTACATGGAAATAATCACTTTTTATCACGCAAATAAAAGATTCTATCTAAATTTAGCTAACTATAAATTGTAAGATTAATCAGTAATGTCCTCATTAGTAACTATAATTAAATTAATACATATTGTTTAAATTATTTTAATTAATTTCAAAAGGACTAAGAATATTGTAAACATTATACATACTTTTATTAAACAAAAAAGATGAATAATTAATTAATAATTAATTTATCCATATTTTGTAAATTATCCTTTCAATACGTTAAATATTGCTAAAATAGATTGATTAATTAACTATATTCAGACGATATAATCATAAAAGAACGTTACTTTGCTAAAATAAAGCGAGTTTATTAATTAACCATATTCAAGCAATATAGTCATAAAAGAGCATTTCTGCATTATGATAAATTTATAGTTATAAGTAATGAAATTTTCGAAGCAAATTTAATAAAATTACTTAATAAGAGCATTTCTGCAGTATGATAAATGTCTAGTTATAAGTAATGAAATTTCCGAAGCAAATTTAATAAAATTACTTTATTTTATGAAAATTAGCGTCAATAAATTTATTATTTAATTAAATTTAATAACTTCCCTTTGTTTGTAGATAGTTTCTTAACCTAATAAAATAATTCAATATTTAGCGTAATCTAAAATGATTGACAAAACTTGCAGCCAATCTCGATAATAGAATCGATTAATTATAGCTTCAAACACAGCCGAATAATTCATTCGATGAATAATAATTATTAATGATTTCTCAATTAACATCGAAGCTGAAAAGCTCTTGTACAAATTAACCGAATCTCTTGTTTCTTAAATCCAAAATTTCCATATTAATTCAACGACGGATTAAGTTTTTGATAAAACCGACAAAGAAAAATGACCCTTCTGAACCTCATTTTATTTCCAAGAATAAATCAAGCAGCAAAATTTACAAGATGATGTAGTTTCACCTCGGCCCCGAGTAAAATCTCAAAAAGAAACAAAGGAATCTCGCGTACTAAATAAAAAGGGAGAGATCATTAATTTGGAGCAAACCCAAATCTTGGCTCTAGGAAACGTACGGCCCATAAAGTTCAGTGCACAAAGAAATCCTGATTTATCAGGCCCTTTGTCTTGCCGCTTATATACGAGCAACCGCGATACACTTTTTACGCAATTAGAAGGGCGGCAATTTAATGGATTACAGCTGCAGATGTACTGCAACCAGCGGATCTCCCGTGAATTGTTAGCTTGAGTTCCTGATATTACCTATGCTTCGAAAGCTCTACATTAGTTGCATGTACGGAACTTCAAAAGGGCACCGCTTGACTTTACCGCCGAGGGGAAGCTTGCCCTCTTAAAGACGAGAGGTTGCTTTGAGGGATTAGCAGGACAACTTTATATTGAAAAGACTTTATAAGAAAAAAATTAAGTGCGCCTCCTTACCTTTGCTCTTTCTACATTTTCAATCTCAGCAGGCATCTTTCGCCGCCCTTTTTTTGCCTTATGACGAATGGAGGGAATACAGCGACGAGTTTTTGCGACGTTTTCTTTGCTGATGAGTTGAAATTGAAAGTTAATGAAGCTCCAGCAATGAAGGGAGAGTATCATAAATTAGAGACTCGCGCTCCTTTTTTTTAGCCGACCAGTTAACTTCGAAGCGTACTTTGCGCCCTTTTCGCTGCCGTTTACCTGTTTCGTATTAATGAAAAATGATCATTAGCGGAGCTAATTAATTTGTTTGGAATTTTCGCGAATAATTACCCACTTCATATTAACTTCCTGAGAAATTATTATAGGTACCCAACTGGATGCTGCCTGTTTCTCAGAATCGATGAACAAAGTATGTTTTACAAATGCATGTAAAAAGTTATCATCAGCTATATTTTCATCTTAGTAAACTAATTTGATTCTGAGCATCATTCACAGAAATATTTGACCTTCGTTGAACCGGAATTATTCATCCGATGAATCATTCATTAAGTCTCTATTCAATGAATTTTATTGTGCCATTCACACCACGGATCGGCCAAATGGCTCGCAACAGTTATTGTTACAACCTGAAAGCGACATTTAATGTTTATTAAAAATGATAATATTTTCATTTCGTTGAATGAGATATTTCGACTAATCAAAACTGTATTACTCAGTTTATCATTGTATCCTCTTATATCTGATTTATGAGAATATAATAAGATTACTTTTAAGAATAAATTCAAAAACTATTCTAGCAAATGTATTTTAAAAAATGTCCGACTCATTTATAATTCTTTTGCAATTCTAATCAAAACATTCGTTTGTTTCAGGTGAGTTGAGGATATTTTCCGAGCGCCATCGCCTTCAGTAAGTAAATGGAAATTCAACCGTATTTCCCTCCATTGTCCCGTCAAATTCGGCCCCGAAATCAGAATACACCCCGAAATAGGTAGGAAAATCAGTGCTAATTTTCCGACAAAGCAAACCTGTCACAGCTAATCAAACATCGGCTCTCCATCGGGCAGCGGCCAATACGCCCGTGCAAACTGCGCGCCTCGAACATCGTCGCGATCGCCCTGAAATTTCATCCGCCGGCGATACTCCGGTCACGCCACCGGCCAATTGAATTAACGCTCGCGTTTCGAAAAAAAAAAAAAAAAAGAAGCTGAGAGGGTACAAAAATAGGCCGAGATAAGGTCCGGGCGAACGAACGAACGAACGGCCTTCCTTCGGTGGGTGGCGATTTTTCAGAGGGCCGGGGGGGCCTCGCGTGCGGATAGAAAGCCACGAGAAATTTAGCAGCCGCGATAACTTACGAGTTGGAGCTGCATTTTTCAGGCTTCCCTTATCCGAGTCTTGCTTACGGCCTGCTGGAGTTCGATGGAGGTAGGAAGGGATCGCGGAATTAAGTCCCCGAAGGAGGATGAGCGTGTCGCAGTTTTGCCTGCTTTCATTTTTCAGTCCCTGCTGCTGAGGAGGGATTTGCCGGACCCCGAGGTGGCTCGGTAGTTTGAGCTTTTAGCTGAGCCGGCTGAAATTGAACTATGTTTTACAAATGTGACGTGACGACGCTGCTGTTGCGACTTTTTAAATAAATTATTAACGTTACGATCATTCGAATGGAGTAGAACCAACGTTTATCGTGAGTAATGATAAACAAGTCTTTATTCGAGATATTCAAGTTGAAGATGATTAAATTGAAATTATGGTAAATGATATTTTGATGAGTACTGTAACTTGTCTTTGCGCGTACGAGAACAGCTCAATTTAGACGAGTATTCTCGACTGAACACGTAGGAAGGTTAAGTAAGGAACTCTTAACATATCATATCCTTTCTCTAAACTTTGAATGCGTAAAATGTTTGTAAGATTCCATACATTTACACGCCTAAAATATTAAACATACTCTATTTATTTAGTCGTATAAAATGAGTTTGAAAATTATTGTTATTTGATTATTATATCAAAAGAAAAAAGTTTTCTAACATTATTGTGCATTAAAATCATATTTTTTATATTATTTTTTAGAAGAAAATATCTTGTTACAAAATCTGAACGTACTTGTACTTTAGTTTTTTTCTGCTTGCATTTTTACAAGTATTAAAAAATCAAATCTACCTCGAGTGCATACATTTTTTAAAAAAATGTAAATATTTTTAAAAATGTAAACAAGTTTGAGCCTGAAAAAGTTTATTTTAAATTATGGTGCAGCAAATTCCATCTCTTTTAAAGCTTTCCATCTATTAAAAGCCACATACATTCCCATAATAGACTGACGTACATCTAATTACTGTTTCAAAGAAATATAATTCATAAATTTCGTATTTTAAACGTATATTTTATGCACATTTAGAGTAAGAGATTATTTCCCCCTCCATCTCACATTCAATTTAGACTGAATAAAACTTTTAATGCTCTCGAGTCAACGTCGCTTTATAAACTTTCATGCAGTTGAAAATGCGTAAGAATTTTGTTTACCAAAAAAAAAAAGAAAATGGTTTTCGTATAAAATTATTTTGCAAACTAAAACATACATATCCCGAGTCATAACGTTCTATCATCATACGAATGTACAACCGCATTTGGTATTTTATCTTGTATTTCAATGGAGCTGTTCCACGAATGAGAAAAACCTGCAGAAAATAAATTGAATCTGAATCTCTGTCTCCCTCTATTTTGCTCTTTATGCTCCTCTATCTCCTTTGGCTCATCTCGTGTCCTCTAAAATCCTCGTGGGTGAAATTTTTTTCCAGCCCCGGCCGAGAAAGAGAGAGAGAGAGGATTGCGGCTTTTATGATTGTTATAATTTTGTCGGAGCTTTTCGCGTGTTGAGAGCCGAAAAATATATATTGACTGAGATAATCAGGGTTTTTATATATAAAGGCTAAATTTACGAAACACTCGCCCATCTATATTTGGAAATTCCTTTATCAAAAAGCCTTTTGTGGCGTCGGCAACATTTTCGCGTGATTTTATAAAAGTAGAATTTTATGCGACAGCCAGAAATTAACGTTACGATTCGGCGGTGTCGAAAATTCGAAATAAAAATGATAAATCTGATATGAATATAATATTTAATAAAATACACTTGTAAATATAATCTGGCTAATGCATTTTAATAAGTGCAACGGGATTTTCACTCTTCGGTCCATAAATTCTGCAGTCGAAGGCTTTCGTTAAAATTTGTAATTATTTAACGAAGTTTAGCGACTCTGAAACACACAAATACATTTTAATGAAAGGCATGCAATATTAATAATTTAGTAACGATCACGCTGATTATTTTATTTGTTACATTCATTAATACTTTTATTGTAAAACGCAAGTAATCGCGTTAATTAAGCTGGCCAGTAAATTTAAAAATAAGCTTAAAAATGATTATCGATTATCGAAGCAATAATTAAAGCAATAATCTCGTGTAATTACAATAAATTAATTTAAATTGAAATTCGTTATTAAATAACGAATAAGCGAACGAAAAAAGGCGATCGGCGTAGACGTAGAAAATAAACGCCGACAGCGCCGGGAAGTTAATTAAAAACCTCATTACCGATATTCGTTATTTCTGCAGAGCGGCGTCACGTGGAAGCGAAAAACCGCGCGAACGACCGCAGCCCAGTTTTAAACGCTAACCTCTCCCCCCCCTCTAACAATGCCAGCGAATCGAAGAAGAAAAAGCGGGAGTCGAAAGCTGGTTCGGTTATAAATCCATAAAACCGCTCGAAATTAATCGGAATTCTCGTGTCACCCATCACGCGGATATTATACTTGATCGGCAACTGGGTAAATAATCAACCGCTGGGAAAAATTGTCGGCGAGTTTATTTAAATGCCTCCCGAATCGATTCGCAGGAAGGATAATTTACTGCATTAAACGCTGCCTGCTCTTTTCTTAAATTATATAAGCTCCATTTTTCGCGTATCCAAAATTCCGCATTCCCTTTGACGTTGAGCCGCGTTTATTATTAACGCTGCTTAATGCTCCAAATCGAGTGCGTAAGCTGAGAGCTCTCGACGCATCGCATCTATATACCACAATATACCTCTCGCCCGTAAAAATATCTCGATCAAGAAAGAAAAAGCGTTGCGGAAATATCCCCGCCGAGAGAGGAAAAAGGAAGAAAGGAGCGCGCCGAGCAGCGGAAAAAGAGCCGCGAAGAGATTTTCTAGTTGACGCGCATCAATCGAAGGCCTCGGCGGCTCCTCGGCTCCTTGTTTCATTAGCGATTTGTTCGCCGGGCTTCCTCGCTCTCTTTTTCCGCTGGCGTCGCGGGATTTCCGCGCGTGTGTTGGCACACAGGTTGTCGAGTCAGCTGAATCTTGTCGACGATAATTCCGGGGGAGCGAACAATGACTGTATCTTCCCTCTCCTCGTTCCTCCGGCTACGTTCCGCGGGAGGAGGGGGCAGGGAGGGGAGCGAAAAAAGAACGATGTTTTCTTCCTGCGGCTATTGTTTTCCCCTTATACGAGCGCAACCCTATTGCACTTTCTCTCTTTCTCTCTCTCTCTCTCTCTCTTTCGTTCTCCAGGAGAATAAGCTCATCCTTATTGCTTTGCTGTATCACTCGGATACTCTGTTCTCGCGATATTTTTTCTTCCCCCCCCCCCTTTTTCTTTCTTTTTTTAGTAGCTTTAGCCTTCCGCTATCGCGAGGGTTGGAACTTTCGTATTTTACGATTTCCCCTTTATTTTTTTTTATTTTCCTTTCGTTTTGCTTTCGCTCGTTCACGGTGTTTGCTTCCTTTGTAGACATTAGCTGCTTAGGTTCATTCTTTTAAAAATGTTTGTAGTAATAATAGTTTTTTTTCTCTCTCTGCCTTCAGCTTTTGGCTTTCCGCTTTCGCGAGGGCTCGAAGCTTCCTTACTTTACGACTTGCTTCCTTGTTTCCCTTTTATTCGAATGGCATTCACTTCCTATTTTGGCATGGAACGTCGGGTAATTCATTTTAGAGGCTATTAAGCATTATTTCTATGCTTGAGAATCAATAGGAAAATGTTTAGCGAACGTTATTGAAGTTTTCAGGCAATAGACTAATCTGTAAAATACATTATTTACGTAATGTTGAAAATTAAAATACCTACGTATTCTAAAAATAAACATAAAAAATATAAATTCAATCGATTATCGATATATCGACAAAATAATAAAAAGCAAATTTTCAAAATCAGCCTTCATAATCGAGACTAATTATTATCTCAACGAAGCATAATACCAACAAATGCTCATCAAAGCATTAAATCCATCGACCCAATTATAAAGCTCTCATCTCCTACCAAAAAAGAGAAGAAACCTCCAGTCTTTGAAATCCGCCGACGAGAGAGAGAGAGAGAGAGAGAGAGAGAGAGAGAGAGAGAGAGAGAGAAAGAGAAAGAAAGCTATCCTTCAATCTCCGATAATAAGCCCCCGAATCCCCGGCATCAAGATATCTCGGGGGACATTTAAAGCGCGAAAAAGAATTCCGGGCGCTCATCCTTTAGCCCGGCCGCGGGTCCAAAGTGCCTTTTGACCCGGATCGGGAATCGATATCATCGGGCGATAGGGATCCCTCCTCCGCGCACCGCGCAGAACGTGGTGGGCCAGGGAGCGGCGCGTAAAGCTCCCCCCCCCCCCCCCCCCCCCC
>UCOL01005297.1:0-12020 GCA_900474335.1 Ormyrus nitidulus | reverse complement strand
AATATCAATCTATTTAAAAAAAAAAAAATATATATATATATATATATTAGGAAGGAACTCGCACGTGCTTTTCCAATTTTGACTGCAGCTTCACTGATGATCCGGACTACTAATAGATGAAGCATTGTTATAAGTTTCTAGTTTGCGATACTGATTACAAAAGTTACAAACTTTGCACATCGGATGCGTATTATACATCGTTAGAGAAACAAGCTTATTAATCCTCTTGAGAGGTCTTTACATTTGAAACACTCGGTCCGTTTTGAATAAGAAAAACAATTTCTCTTGATTGAAACTTTGTTGGAAAACACGTCGCGGCTCACTGGAAAATTAACAAGCAATAACGAGTAACTCCCTCGTGATTAAAAAAAAAAAAAATAAAAAAAATAAAAGCAAACAACCAAACATCTGAATCCGCGCTCCGAAGTTGGAAAGTAGGTGCTTTGGAAAATAATTGCGTGCGAGTAATAACATTCCGGAATCGCGCGGCTGAACAAGCGAACTATATATCTCCGGAGATGGAGCGGTTAAAAAATGCGCAAAAGTTCTTCCGAAAAGTTTTCATCTGTCAGTGCTGGATTTTCATAAAGCGGGAAAACTGTGTCGCGCGAAAGTTAAATAAAAGTTTTAATCTCTCACCTCTATGGGAAGAGCTCGCACGCCGTCGCGAACCTCCCCACCTGGCGCGTAGACCCGCTCCTCGGACATCCAGAGCACCTTCGTGTAGCTCGGCTCCGCGCAGAACTCGACTATCACGTCGAGAGCGTCGCCCTCGTTCGTCGTCATCGTTTGCGCTGGCGGGGGGATCATTGGTCGACCTGAAACAGCGAGTTATCGCGAACTCTTTAGCATAAATAGTAATAGATCGATTGTGATTTTTCGTGTGATATATTAAATTTATTTATTTATTTATTTTTTTTTAGAATCCGATTTTTCGGATATTTTCAACGTCGGAGCGTGAAAAATTGCACTGCCTAATTTAAAAAGTCTCGAATTTCGATACTCGTACGTTGCCTGTATTGTAAATAACGACCCTGGTGACAAATTTTTTCACGAAGCACAAACAAATTTGATTTTTCGATAGATTTGTTATCAAAATACACAGTTTAAACTGAAAAATTCCTTAGAAATATCAGGTGCCGCAGTAGATTTGTTTTTACAATAAAAACAGTTTTATTTGCGTTTAAAAAAAAAAAACAAAAAAAAAAGACGACGCAGCGCGCTTTCGATTCCATTACTGATTCAAGAAATACACGGCAAAGCTCGAAGCGGTAAAACGCACCGATAAAGGAAAGAAATTTTTTTTAGGGTATCTAGGTAAAGGCTGCAGCTGTCCTTCGAGGAATCGGTCTCAAATCAAAGGACGCGAATTCCCTTTCATCGTAATGAAGCTTTCGAAGAAGCTGCGAAACATTTGAAAATGCTGCAGCTCGTGGAGGCGGCTTAAAAATTCATTAGACACGGGCCCGCGGAATGAGATGGTTTTTTGAATAATTCAGGAGTCGAATGCAGGCGCCGGCCCGGTACCGGGGTAGTCCGCGCGGTAAGCAAAGCAACCGGTTGTTGCTGCGACAACTAGTCCCGTGTAGACACAGCGGCAGAGGCTCGCAGAGAGACGTATCAGCAAGTAGCTGCACTCCGGCTAATTGAAGCGTGGATGTTGCTGGTCTAGTCGCATCAAGCCTTCATTCTCATCTGCATAGATTTGCCGCTTCGCAAAGTCTCGAGCTCTCTGACCCTTTCAGTTTGCGCGCGAGCCTCGACTTGCAGGCTTGCATCGACTGCCTACCCCGACGTCATCCTTCTTTACTCCTCTCTCCCTTCCTTCTCTCTCTCTTGACTTTGCGCGAGAATACAAGCGAAGCGGCGACTGGAGCCGCTCATGAATATTCTCCGCTGAAAATTAGCGGAATTTCTCGATTGGCCCGATTGCGAAGCGGCCCGGCAGAAAGAAGCGGGAAAGATTGACCCGGCCCGAGGATAACGGCGAGCCTCCTCAAAGAGCCGCCGATCTCCGTAAACCCACTCCGCTGATTAAATGAAGCGCGAGAGGCAGTTGTTCCCGCGGCTTATTCGCAATCGAGCCGCGGAGATCGAAGCCCGCGGAATTTTCATCATCGCCCGGCGTCGATTACTCATGTATCTCGCCGCTCGGCCCGGCCCAACTTTAGCTATTTTCAGCCGGAACTTTTGAAACAGCGATTTTATCATTATACAACTTACGCCCGAGTTTCAGAAGCACTGGAAAATGAGAATCTCCGGTGAAGTTTTCTCATTTCCTAAGTAATGTTAAAGTTAATCCATCTCGCGACCTTTACTGCGTATTAGCATAATGCTCTTGCTAAAAGTCAATTATTTCGGAAAGCGAATTGCGACGTAATCGTTTATTATCTTATAAACAGCGGACGAGAGATGCACTACTGTCGAAATAGTCAATTAGGCGGCGAGTTTAAGCGAGTTTACGCCTGAAAGGAATCGATAAAAAGTTGAGCGAGAACAGCCGTGGAAATTCAATTGGCTGCTCTCGTGCATAGCTCGAAAGGCGATAGCATCGGGCCTCTATATAGCTTCCCATTGTTATACAAAATGCGAGCGCTCCTGGCCGTCCGAGAGCAACAGAAGCGGAGGAGCCGGCCGCTCGCCGCCTTATCAACCTTTTGTTCGGAATGTTCATTAAAACGCTCTAAGCGGCTTTACCTTAGATTACGGATTACGATGTCGCCGATCCTTTGCCCAGCCGTACTAAATACGTGCATTTCCATCTCGCGGCACGAAATTCCATTAATAAGAAATTTTCTTACGGCGCGAATTTATATAATTTTTGAAAATAAGTCGAATTCAAGGAGCTCCTTAGCGCTACATTCCTTCCTCTTTCTCACAATGACTAATCGAGTTATTCCATCGTCGCCGGAGTTCTATATCCGGCCGGGAGAGAAATTGGGAGCACGAGCCGTCAATTTGTCGTGGGTTAAAAGCAGCACGCGCCGCGCCGCTTATAGAGGAGAGAGCGACGCCTCGGCAGACGGCGGGAATTTTTGCGTGCGGTTGATCGTCCGCGCCGCGAGGAGGAACAACGTTCGCTGTAAGGAGAGAGAGACAGACAGAGAGAGAGACGGACGACGAGGTGGGGAAGGAATAGCGAGAAAAATAGGCTCTGCAAAAGCGGAATAAAGAAAGCTTGACACTCTCCCCGGGGGGCACTCTAGAACGAATTGTCTCTATATTTGAGAGACACTACAACAAAAGGCTTTATATTCGCCGACAAGCTTTATTTCCACATACTTTTGCGCGTCAAAAGGAAACTTTAGCAAATTTTCTTTTTTTTTCAACCCTTTCTCGACGAAGACGTTTTCATTAACTAAAGTTATTAAGAGGAGCAGCTCTTATTTACTCTGCCGAAAGCTTTGATTACGTTTTTCCTTTAATTGAACATTCTGCCAGCTCGAGATTAATTATTCCGATGCACATTTTCAAAGTGGGTATTTTTAACACGTCTCCCATTAAGTCTTACAAATAATTAAACGAACTGAAACTCAAAAAAGCTCGCAAATCGAGTTTGTCTTTAAGCTTCCTGAAATAACTTGTTGGACACACGAATTGACAAGCTAATAACTTCACGGAAGGCTTCAATAATTAAAAAGTCTATTAATTATCAGAAGCGATTAATTAATTTTTCGCGGAACTGCCTTTTTTAATCAAGTGGCGAAATTAAACCCGGCATTGTAAACGAAAAGTCGAAAACGAAAAAGAGCGCGACGAAACATCAGCGGGCAAAACGAGCAGAGAAAGAATAAAGGTTGACAGGGAAAAAGGCAAAATCAAGTTTCGAAATTAGAGTCCTCTGGAAGGTTGGCGCGCGCAGGAAAAGTAGAAGCGAATTGGGCCCGTTTAAAGGGGGGAAGGAGAAAGAGAGCTGCGCACTTGGAGTTACCTCCCCCCGGTATCTTTCTTTCTTCCCCGGCGACAGTTTCTCTTCGCACTTATCTGTTAAACCATCTATTTCCGTTGCTCCCGCTGCAATCCCTTGGTTCGTGCTTTTCATTTCTTTGTTCTCGGCGCGGTCCGTGCTCTCAGACCCTCCAGATAAGGACAATAGCTGCCAAGTGGCGCTTCTCTCTGTTTTCCCTGGGCTCAACTTGCTGTCATTACCGGCGCTTCTGCATTCAAGCTTTTCTTTTTAACCAACTTCTCGCTGTCACTGGAAAACTCCCCCCGGCCAATTCTCGGCCTCAAAACTGATTACGCCGTTTTTCCGCGAGCCGAGAGATCTCACCTCTGTTATTTCGAAATGGATTTTTGCACCCTCCCGTAATGGATAAAAATCCATAGCAGTTTCGGAAAGCAAGCGCTCCATCTTGCTCCGCGGTCTGATAGAGCACGTAGAGCGGAGCCAACTTTTAAGTGTACCGAGCTCTCTTCGACCTCTTTTTGTCCGGCCATTATCCCGAAATTCTCTCCCTCTATATTTTTTCCCGGGGCGCGGCGGAGCGTTACAAATCATACGCCATTTGTAGGTTTGAAGCCTTATTTTTTTTTAAAAACTTCATCCCAAGCCCCCTGTCTGCGAACGCGTTTGAAAGCATTTTCACGCGATTCTGAATCATTGTTAATGTATCCCGCAATAACAGAAAGCATCAAAGTCAGCAGAATTAACAATCAAGAAAAGCCGCGGACTCCGCGCGCAATACGCTTCGAGGGCGCATAAAAATGCATTTACATATTTCGCGTTTCGCCGAGTCGGCGGGGGAGCAAAAAGGAAGCTTCCCCGTAACGTAACATAACTAACGGTACGCGGCGAAGGGCTTGGATAACAACGATGTTCCTCTTGCGACCTCTCCCCCTCTTCGCTTCCTCCGCTCTTCTCGTTTCGCTGCATCATTATGTTACGCGGCGCGGGAGAGCGACGCGGAAAAAGCCGCTTTTTTAAAAAAGTAAACTCTCGCAGCGCGCGCGGCATAGTTGTTTGTCTGTCTGTCCGCGGATGGCTCTCCAGACTCTCTCTCTCTCTTTCTCTCTCTCTCCCTCGGCGAGCGAAATTGATAACTCCGCGTTGCCACGTGGCTCGTCTGGAAAAACTGCCGCTCCGCAGCGCGCGCAGGGCGGCGCGGCTGGCGGGCTTGGGCCGTGCGGTTTTGTTTACCCTGCCGAGAAATTGCCATAATTAGGAAAAGAGCGGTCATCTGTAATCTTTCACCTAATATCCTCGTAATTGCCGGCTGCGTTTCGCCCGGGCGAGCGCCGCTGAAATAATTTCATTTGCATAACGATTATACGATTACCTGCCGCTGCGTATACGACGGCCTTCCGTTGGAGCGAGAGAGAGAGAGAAAGCGGCCTGAAATTAGCCGCCGGCGGTAGTATCCGTTACCATCCGGGCAGTCGCACCGCTGTTACGTCTATTAAAGCTCGAAATTTCTGTTTGTTCGCGCGTTTAAACGGGCAAAGCGGCCGCGAGGCCTTGCCGTCGACGTCGATTTCCCCGGAATTAAAAGTCGGACCTCTCAGCCGGGGCTGGAACATTTATAGTCTAGTCGAGCGGCGATATATTTCAGAGCCGTAATAAATATCCGGGCGCCTGGATTTATTCCCTCGATATATAAGCAATCAATCGAGGCAAGGCGCTCTACCCGAAGTTATAAATCGCTGATTATTTCTGGGAGCTTGGCCAGCTTACTGACCCCCGGTTAATCAAGGGTAAAGCCATCGGAAGCGACAACTTTCTCCGGCTGCCTGCAGCGTGTCGTGAATTGGCGCGAAATTCGTTACCGGGATTTGAAAATCGTTTCCTCTCGAGTACACCTGTCGCTTCGGCGCGTCTCGTGCAAGGACGGGGGGGCTCTCGGGCCTCGCCTTGTTCTTTCCAGTCCTTGCTTTTCCGCCATCATTTTCCTTGCCGCGCCTCCTTCGGCTTTTCCCCAATACGCGATGCGCGGAGATTTCGGCGGGACAAATCCCACGAGACGGGATGTCGTTTCCACAGCTCGAAGCTATCGGTCCGTATTCGCGGAAATACCCCGGCGCTCTGCGCTCCCTTGTCTGTCTCCCTTTTTCAACCGCCTCCTCCGCGGATCTCCCTCGCCAATTCGCCGAGGCTGTATTTCTAAAACTACCGGCTCCTGTTCTAGACAATAATCCGAGAAAATTCTCGAGCGCTTTGCAGCTTCCTTAAACAATTTGTCGAGGGAGAGAGAGGGAGCTGTGCGAATTTTTGCCGGATAAATTTATTCCACGGGGCGCGACGAAGAATACATTTGTTCCGGCTGAACTGACGCATTATCCCGGCCCCGTGTTTTTAGGAACATTTGGGAAAACGTGCTAATGCAACGGCTTTGTCCGCCCCGTTTATTTGCAGGCATCTCCGCCCCATTACGCCTCTAATCACCCCTAAATGACTTAATTCATTCTACTTTAGCGCGATTAAATCCAAAACTATCCTATCAGTTCTAATACCATATGTATTTGCGCTTAGGCTGCGAATTAGCAGCTTTACCTTACTATTTTCAGAGCCGTTTGGATTATAAAAACCAGCGAATTGCCTGTCGAAGGGGTTGGACATTTTTCAAGTAAACTTCATCTTGCGCATCGATAAACGCGTTAGCTTGTTAAACATTAATTTCCTCGGTGCAGCTCCGTTGTTAGATAATTAGTATAACGTAATGGGGAGTGTAAAAGGTCATTACGGGTAGTGCTTCGGCATGCAGTGTTGCGTAAACTTGTTAATGCAAAACTACCTGTAAAAGCGCAAAGTTGAAAGAAGAGATCGACCCATTTATTCTCCATGTAGTAGTCGGAGAAAATGCTCTTGAAATGAAAAGTGCCGCGGAATATGTAGTAGTTTTTGATTGAAATCACGCTTTTTGCTATCGATTTTTTTTTATGCGCGCGAACATTCGTTTACTTTTATCTTGTATTTTAAGAGGGGGACTTTTCGTATTACAAAGTAAGAGTTTTTTTTCAAATTCAAAAGTGCTATAAATATGAAGCATAAAATAAACTTGCATTAAAGTTAAACAAAAAGTTTTCGACATTTTTTTTTCGAGCAAAAAACAATTGCATTTATTTGCATCCCCGCCTTCAATGAATATTTAAAGCCTCGGTACACGTCTTAAAAAAAAGAAGCGCGCGCTTCTCTCTTTCGCCAAATAAAAACAAAATAAATATTCAGGAGGAAGCGCGTAGCACTAGAAAGATCCATTTTTAAAAATTGTATACATACTCAAGTCGTATTTCCTCGAAAAATAGAAGGAAGCCGGAGAGGGAGAGAGAAAAAAGGAGTGGATGTCTGCGACAAGCGATTTACCCGTGCCCGTAGTAGTTTTGCCTCTCACCCTCCCTCCCTCTCTCTCTCTCTCTCTCTCGCAGCGCGCATTTTCTTGCGAGTGCACAGACAGCGAAACCCGCGCCGCTGGAAAACTCCCGAGGAACAAGCAGCGGAGGAAGGAGAAGCCGAGAGAGAGTAGAGAAAGAAATTATCGAGACGAGCCCAGTCTTCCAGATACTTCTCGTCCGGCGAGCCCGTTATCTTTCCCTCCTTTGCAGAGAGCGGCACGATTTCGCGAGCGTATAACGGCCGACTGTAACTATACGAGCTGCCGGAAATAATGGAGGATCGGACGACCCCGGGAAATAAAATGAAAAACAGCGCGAAGCTCGAAATGAGCTACGCGGCGGCTCCTGTGCATGCCTGCATGGCGAACTGAGGCTAAGACGCGCGCGAAGTGCAAGAGGGCCGCGAAGTGAAAAACAGGAAGGGGATAAAAGTTAAATAAACAGCGGCGCGCGCGCGGTTTTATCGTCGAAAATTCGAAAGTTTCGAGCGCCGCCGCGGGGGCAGTAACAATTACCGTAAAGCCAACGGTTCCGCAAAATTCTGCGGCGAGTATACCGTAGCCATTAGCCGTTGCCGTCGGCGGCTGGAAAAAGAGTTTCTCCGAGTCACGCGTCGCGCCCAAGCTGCACAGCCCTTTGTAACGATCATTCGGGGAGGGGGGGGCATATCGACACGTCGTATTCTCGAGGCTGCGCGCGCGCGATAAATAATTCCTTTTTTTTTTATGCGCGCGCGCTTTATGAGGGATAACGTCCTCCCGGTCACTGATTTCGGAGCGGGCAAAAAAGCTCCCTCGTAAAAAGCTGAACAGCTTTCCTTTGTCCGAGCGGCGCGCATAGCAGAGTAGTAATGCAGAAACGATGGCCGTTTCGTTGTCGCCCGCGCGCGCGCGCGAGAAATAAAAGGCGTGTGCGCGCGCACTCGATCGAGTTTCCCCGCGGTAAAGCGAGCCGAGCTTGCAACTATATACACTCCGAGGCACACAATGCTCGTCGCGGCGGGAAAACAAAAAGCGCGAGAAAAAAAGACCAGCCTCCCGCGGTCGAGTTTCATATCCTCCCCCTCTGGATTACGCAAATTGCAGATGCGTATCATCGTCCGTCGAAGCCTTTTTGCCCTCGTCCCCTTCCGTGCGCCAACGGTTAAAAGAGTCCGCTCGAAAGGGTTAATCTGGAAATTAGCGATGCTGCGTCGAGCTGATTGAGCTCGCAGAAAAGCTTGCACGCGCTGGTATCGCGCGTCCCATTTCTCGTTATTCAATCCCCGCCGCGCGCGGCGCTCTTTCCTCTCGCCCGGCAGCGACTTCCCTGCCCGCCGCCGCCGCCGCGTCCTCCGTGTCCTCTCTGCATTTAAAGCGGAAAGCGTGTCCGGTTGGCCGGAACGAAGGGAACGCGGCTTCCGACCTGCTGCACCGACCGTTAATCAACGCCCGGCGAAGGAGAGGAGGGAAACCATTGAATTACGCGAATCATCGCAAAAAAATTCTCCGCCGAGGGACGCCGCTCTCATTTTTTTTTTTTTTTTTTTTATCGTTCTTCCTCCAAGATAAAAGCTCGTCCTCCTTTTATTCTCCCCTTTATTCATGGCCCTCCCAGGTTTTCGGCCCAAGATAGGGTTGCCAGCTTTATTTGCCGTCGCTTTTTAACGCGCCGAAATGCGAAAGTCGCTTCGAGTTACCGCGATCGCGACTGAAATATTTATTTACGAAGCGAGTCGAATTAATTAGGGTAGGAATTTGGCCGCGGAGCAGCGCACATTTAAAAATCAGCGACGAAGAGGCGAGATTTTCATTAAAATAAGCAATAACGAATTTTAATGCCGAAAGTTTTCTATTTCCTTAACGGTTTTGCTCGTACAAAGTTTTTTTACGCGCTCGAACGATAGAGCATTTATCTTCCGATAAAAAAACGGAGTAAAAGTAGATGAGAAATAATGGCACAGTGACGGAGTAAATAAAGTAAAAAAAAAAAAGCGAGGCTGGTAGAGTCGATATTGGGTTAGAGCAGAGAGAGAATACAGGTAAATGAAAAGAGATATGAGCAAAGTGTTATTTGAGCATGCATTTTCGAAGGGGGGCGGGGGGCTGGGGTGGGAGGAACATCAATCTGTATGAAAGTACCGCTCAGTCGATATAAACTTGACGTCCAAGTGGGAAAACTGATCGACGCATCGACGACATCCATTACGCGAGAACATTACCTTCGTCCCGGCCGCCGAGGATGCACCCACACACCTATACCCGTTTGCGCGTGAGCGACTTTCTTTATCGATCCCATCGTTCTGTCCCCTCCCCGCCCGGCTCATCCTCTTGTTTCCGCTCGAGTTTTTTTTCTTTCCTTTTTTTTTTGCGCCGACCCTCCTCCTCCCCCCTCCCCCCTTTCTCCTCCATTTTACGAGCTGCGTATTGTTAAAACTGAATGATCCCCGCGCACTTTTTCTCACGAAAGCCGGGGCCATTAAAACGCAGATATGTGTGTCATGTGATCTCTCAATTAGCGAGCGCGCGGCACAGGGTGAAGCTTGTTTTTTTTTTTTATTTTTTACTTCGAATTAATTAATGCCCTCCGAAAGTTTTACCGCATTATAGAGCGGGACCGCTGAATTTGACGCGCAACAATTAGAGTAATTATGGCTCTGTTATTTGGCGGCGAAATTGCTTTGCTTTTAGTGCCGGCACATCGCACCGCGGGCGCGGCTCGACTTTCGAAAACACCTGGTTTCACCTGTCGCCGGCGAGAACGACTTATATTAGTGTTCGCCGTCGACAAAGAGATTAATTAATTTTACAGCCGAACGCTGCGTCGATGCACGGGCAAAAATTATATACATTGCACACTTAGCATTTTATCGCGGGTCGCTCGAAGCTCGCTCGAAGTTGGGGAAGCTCGACTGTAGCCGAAGGTTACGCTTCGTTCGTGCATCGCATTTTTAGTCGGCCCTTCCCTCTCGTATTATATGTCTCTCGACTTATCGCTGCGTCCATTTTTCCAAGACCCTTATCCGCTCGGGCTCTCTTTATTCCTGGAATTATGTTCTCGAATGGCCTCTACGTGTGGGCTAGTTTGATAAATCGATGCATTTTCATGGGAATGATTAATTATTATAAATGAATACGCCGGGCCGCTGGTAAGCGCATTTTTTTCTATCGCATTGAGTTGAGTACCTCATTACGTTAAGTATATCAAATTATCGTCTAGAGAAAACGGGGAGACTTTCATTCGTAATGGAGGATCCGGTCTCTTTTTTTATCTTCCCGGCATTCACCCGAAGCTTTGAGAACGAAATAATTGAGCCTCTTAAGGTATTTGAGAGAATAATATTTGCTGGTATATCATTCGTGCTGAATCCGACGTTACTCTTCATGCGCCCGCGTCCATTATAGAATATATATATATATATATTTTGTATGTGCAACCTACATTTCGATAGTAAAAATTTTAGAGCCCGTGAACAAGATAATTTATTGTATGATTGCACAGCTGCGCGATTTCCAGCTTAATCTCTGCGAGCGACGAACTTTACAGATCTATCTCGTAAAAATATACTGTTATTTGAGCGCGCGCGCTTTTTCCACTTAGATCTCGATAAATTCGTATATAAAAATATTGACAGTTATTTTTTAACAATCCGTTTTTGGAAAAGCCGTTCATTTGAATTTAACGAGATCGATAAGCTTACTGCTGCATAGCAGTACGCAGCTTGTTTACGTAGAAGCACTTTTCCGTTTTAATATATTTCTAAAACCGCAAATTACTAATCGACATCATGAATAGTCTGAGCTCGTTACTCGCATAAAATGAAATTCCAGTTTCGTTTAAGTTCTAAATGATAGAGAAATCCACAAATGAAATGATTTTCGAAACGCATTACAGGCAGCTACATATACAGCTAAAATATATATAGCATAGAATAGTAAAATAGAAGATTGCATCTGTTTGCCCGGTATATTGATACCAGCTCGAAATCGGGAATGCGGTTTTGCCCGGCGATCCAATTGAATAAAGTCAAATATTAAATCGCAATAACAAATTAACCGAGGCTCCACTGCACCGAATCCCGTCGCAAAGGACCAGATAGTTCGCGAGAAATCCCTCGCGGCAGGCAAGAGCTATATCGGGTAAAAATGTGGGATATCTCCGGACTACCCGGGTCGAATACGAAACTAGTGTACGCTCGCTCGTTTTAGAGAGCATTAGCCAGCGTCGCGCGGGGCGGCGCGGCGGGTAGAGAGGAAATCTCGTGGCCCAATAAATAATTTATATCGAATACGTTTCGGGACAATTTGGCCTTGGTTCGATCCCGGAGACATATTCGTAAAACGCGGGCCCTCCGCCTTATTATCGATCATTCGTATCCCGGGCGGGTTGTCCCTAAAGCGCGATCGTCGGGGAAATCAAACGGCGCCGCGTGCCGGCTTATACCACACGGCTGCGGCCCAATTTGAATGCAGCGCAAAGAGCGTCAAAAGCATGCAGCAGCAGCAGCGGCGGCGACGGCGGCGGCGGCGTGTGTCTCCCATCGTTTCTCCATATTCTCCCTCCTCGGCGGCGGGGCAAGTGTCGCGCGCGAGCCGAATTGCGCTCAGCGCATGCATACGAAAGCAGCCGCGGCCAGCCCGAAATATGGGGCTCTAAAGCGAAAGAGGCGAGAAACAGCGCCCGCAGAGAGAGAGAGAGAGAGAGAGAGAGAG
>UCOL01005296.1:0-11995 GCA_900474335.1 Ormyrus nitidulus | reverse complement strand
GGCTGGTGAATAAGTAAAATGGATTTAAACGAAAAAAAATACATGTACGCGCGCGAAGCGCGCACAGGCATCACTAGTTGTTTTAAACAAATGAAAATGAGTTTATAAAGTTTTTTCAATTTACAATTCTCTGCATTATAAAGTTTTACGTAATTAAACAAGCATTGATGTTATTAAATTTTAAACAGGAAAGAGTGCCTATCCTTTAATTTGAAAACTTAAGAAAACATATCAAATTCTTACTTGTATTGTTAAATTGTAAAAAGTATTAATAAACGAAGACACCATTATTTATTTATACTACCAATTAAATGAAAATTAGATTTGTATGTAAATGTATATTAGATTTATTAGCTTTACGACCCACGCACTTTAAATCCGCGCGCTAATCAACGCAAAAGTAACAAATTCGTAGTCCGCGCGGATGGGACAGTTCGTGAAAAGCTACCGCGGTCTGATGAGTAGGAACGAGTATAATTAGAAAAGCGAGTACTCCGCGTCCCCGCTTCATAGCCGCGCGATTTGCAATTACAACGACAAATCCCCCGTGTAATGTACGGCGCTTAACGGCTACGGCGAGAAATCGCATCCAATTTCTACGGGGAACCGACCCCCCTGATAAGCGTGTTAACACGAGTCGCAATGACGGGCTTGCGAACGCGATTCGCGTTCGTTCGCAGCCTTTAATCGTCTTTAATCCGTGGGCACGCTTGCCTTGATAAATAACTACTTTCGTCGAGAAAACTGATGGAAAACTTGAAAGGAACGTATCGAATTGCGAGTAAATACAAGCTGTTTACACGCAATAAAGACTTTGCAATGATTGTGTATTGTTCAAATCATAATTCCTATACTGATGTACTTTTTCAATTTGAATGATTACAATTTCCAATTAAGCTAGCTTTGCTAAAACGATGAATAAATCGTTTACGTTAATTGTTATATGGACAATACAATATGTGAGTTTACGTTCACCAGATATTAATTAGATTAATACAGTTGATAATAAGATTGTAATTATTAATTAAATGAATGAAATAATTAAATTAAATAATTTAATACTCAAGAAATAATATTTACTGTTTAATAGAGATAATTTCAAATTATAATAAGAAATATAACATCAGCATTAAATAATCTAATCTACATTTTTCTTGTGCTTTCAGGTGTCAATTGAAAAAATGGAGGAAAGACCTGCCACCGACGTCCGTGATTATTACGTTTCATAACGAAGCTCGGTCCACTCTTCTGCGCACAGTTGTGAGGTAACTCGCTCGGAAAAAGCATTCTCAAACGTAATAATACGTAAGATTTCAGAAAAAAAAAGTATTACTACGGGTGCGATATTTAACAGCACTCGGAATAACCCAGGTTTTTAACGGGGGGCTATAAACACGGGGGGGAAATGCTTTCGAATCTCGATAATGGACTCATTTTTAGACTGAAATGATAAAAATCTCGGAGCACTCGGCATTTTCAATTCGTCGACTCGATTTTCTTTGCCGGAATAACTGCCAAGTCCGTTGCACCGATTTATCGCGGACGTATATCTGGGGCTGGTCTTTTGAAAACTTTTCGATTTCCCGCGAGCGCCGCCGCGCGTCTCGCGATTTCAATTATTCCTTCGGCGTGTATTGAATCATGTACGTTTCTTAACGCGCACGAAGAAACATCAATTTATGTCCACTTTTTTACTCGCAGCTTATAATTTTCGGCGAACAATCAGAAAAAGCTATTGATTTTGTGATACTAATCTACTTTTACTATATTTGAAATGGAAGCATAAAAAGCAGCTTTTCAATTGAAAACCCGGTAAAAATAAAGGATCTATTCAGTGTTTACGCGCACCGATGAATCGAACGGACGCCGCAGTAGAAAAATAAGAGATAAACAAAGGAGTAACGTTCGTTTTCCAGCCGAGGAAACGTTCCGCTGACGGCGGGGGGAGAGAAACGTTAAAAAGGAAGAATGGAAAGGAGGAAAAATAGTATCGGAAATAAAAAAGGGGAAAGAAACGTTGTCGATTCGCGTAATAGGTATAGCGAGAGAGTCAAGGGATAGACTCCCCGCGACGCGCGGAGAAGTCGGCGAGGGGAGAGGAGGGAACGGCGCGTTCGGCGGCGGAAATGGAAAGCGTCCACGTCCCCGCGCCGCGACCAAAGGAATTTTCTAATCGCCATTCCTTCCGCCGCGCGGAGACGGCATCCAATTTCACGACTGCCCCGCTATGTAGCATAAGCACCGACCGTAAATCGCCGATCATTTTCCCACGCCTCGGCGTTCGCGCACGCAAACGCGCACACGTACGTATATATATACGAATGCAAATTCAGCACTTTTAACGGGCCGTTACTTAATGAGATCTCTCGCCTGCGATTCTCTGCTCCGCCTCGGAGCATCGCGCATCGGGTTTATATTGCGAGCGCGCGTTCGCGCTTTCTCTTTGATTTCGATTTTAGAAAGTGATATTGTTATTGCCGTGATAATGCTTTATTCGAAGAAAGTGTATAAAGCTACGCGGGGGGGGGGGGGGGGGACGTTGAAGAATTTTATTTGCCGCGGAAACGTGAGGGTCCGATGAAATAATTTAGAAAGAAGCGTTTTTATGCGTTTCCTTCATTTTTTTACGATTCTTGATACGTGCAAAAACGTATACCAGGAAGAACGTCTTTAGCTTACTATAAGTTTACATAGTAGTTGTACCTGCGCAGGTTAAAGTTATATTTATGTGTCGGTGTAAAGCAACGGCTCAACGGTACGGTGCACCACTTTAAAATGCTATTTGCCAAAAATTATTTTTAGTATATTGAACGCGGTGTAATACAAAAATTGGCTCTATTTGCTTTATCACTAAAAATTTGCAGGATATTCAAGATTACTTAAACGTCGTTAAATAAAATGACAAGGAAATCTGTTAAAGCCCAATACGAAAAAAAACTACATTTAATGAGAACTATAATTTTTTTACGTCGGCACGTAATAAGAACTAAATCCAGTGAAGACGGCGCTTTTAAAACTTCTAAAAAGAGGCATTTTATTACTTTTTACGTATAAGTACTGTATGAAGGAACTCATTAACGCCGGCTCATGTCTCTCGTGTCCTCAGTGTACTGAATAGAAGCCCGGAGCACCTAATCAAAGAGATCATCTTGGTGGACGACTTCAGCGACCACCGTAAGTAGAAAATCTCCCTCTGTACCGTATAACATAGACTGCTCCCTATTACTCTGCTTCGTATCTTTTGCCCGTTTTTCAGGATTCATTTTCCGCGTCCTTTATTTTACGAAAAATCCTCGCTACGAAATCGAAACGACCTTTCTATTATGCTATATAGCAAACGCTTGTAGTTTTTAATGTTGTAATGAAAATCTCGTCCGCTTGCAAATTTTTTGTTAAAAAAATTCGCACGAAATTTTATTGATTAAAGTGAAAAAAAAAGCGCTGACAATTGTTACTTTGGCGCTCAACTTAATGGTATTTCAAAACTGTCGAATTCGTTTATTCAAATCGTTGAATATCTCTCAAAGTTAACTTGTTTATGAGAGATAAGCTTAAATAAATTTTATGATGGTATAAAATATCTTTTTAAATGGTTGAATACCTCGTTAAAATAACTTGTATACTGAAGATGAATATAAATTCCTTTATTCAAATCGTTGAATGTTTCTCAAAAATAACGTTTATACCGAAAATAAACTTAAATTAATTATATGATATAAAATATCATTTTAAATCGCTGAATGCCTCGCTGAAATAATTTGTATACTGAAGATGAACATAAATGCATAACAAAGTGTTAATATTTTCAATAAAATTTAAAAAAGAAATTTTTTCAAACAATTAAGTAGCCCTAAAATCCAAATCAATCCATAAAAACTTGAACTACTTCAATTCAATTTTCAAAATTTTGAACAGATAAGTACACACGTACATGCATACGTATTACGACACATATACATACAGACATTTTTTAAAAAGCATTTTTTTAGAATCTCTTAGCCTATACAAATAAGTGCTTATTAGTCCAGAACAGAAAAAAAAAATTTTTCGCCATTTAAAGCTAGATCTATGAAAAATCAAAAAGAGGCAATAATTAATTAAACTTTTCGAACAGCCGAGGACGGCGAGGAGCTCTCCCGGATCCACAAGGTTCGCGTGATCAGGAACGAGAAGCGCGAGGGCCTGATGAGGTCCCGAGTCCGGGGCGCGGACGCCGCGACGGCCGACGTTCTCACCTTCCTGGACTCCCATTGCGAGTGCAACGCGGACTGGCTGGAGCCGCTTCTCGAGAGAGTCGCCGAGGACCCATCCAGGGTCGTCTGTCCCGTCATCGACGTCATCAGCATGGACAATTTCCAGTACATAGGTACGCGATCTTTAACTTGCAAACTAAAGAAAAAACTGTCCGCAAGGTCGAGTGAAACTGCCCCCGCTGACAAAACGCTGTTAAAACGCTGATAAACTTACAAAACATTATCTGTCATTTAGAGCCTTTAAAGATCTTTATTTTCAACAAAAAACTTGTGTGGGGAAATTTAGGGAAAAAGAGTTATACAGCTTTGAACTTTCAAAAATAACGTGGAAAATATATCTGCATATAAGGCTTTTAGTAGTCCAGGGGCCGTTTGCTATTCATACACTGAGATAAATGTTCTACTAAAAATTACTATACTTTTTAGCAATGCGTTTTAGGCAAACTTGCATTATCCTAAAAATGACTATGCTATAACTATATCAATTTTTACTACAATTACATTAAATTTTAATAGACAGTATAACAATCATTTTTTAGGATAATGAAAGTTTGCATACGCATTGCTAAAAAGTACAGTAATTTTTAGCAAAACATTTCTCTCAGCGTACACGGGCATCCTTCTTTCGATTGCCGCGCTCTCCCCCCTCCACTCGGCCTCAGCTGGCTGTTCTCTCTCGGAACTGGGGTTCTCGGAAGCGCCGCCAGATGGCCGACGCCTCGGCGCGCCGTGCTGCCGGGATGGGAGCCGGCGGCGCCCGCAAGAGAACTAGCCCAGTTGAGAGCATAAGTAGAGAGGAGTGCGGGCCGAAAGCATACTTACCTGGCGCAGAGGCTACCGTGATCATGAAGGCGGTTCCTCCAGGGCGAGGCTCTTCCATTGCACCACGGTTGAGCTGACCCTTGCGAATATCCCTAATGTGGATATCTCGGGCGTATAATTTTTGTTAGCCGGGTCTGCGTTCGCGCTAACCCGAATAAAAAATTCAAACATAGAAACATTCTCCCCCCCTTGAAATTTTACCCTCAAGATTTTCTTGTTCTTGTTTACATGTTATTGGCTTCAACAGCTGCAGGGTTCAAAACATTTTAGTAATGGTGTTTCTGTAAAAAGTTTAAGTTTTCGCATTTTAATGTATAGGATTTTTTAAATTAATAGTGTAAGATTATCTTCGTGCCACCGAGTACATGAAATAGTTTTTCATTTTATTAACGTTTTAATGGAAGAGTTGTTCCGTCTTCTTCAGACTTGATGAGTTAATGGAATGCTAAGTAATCATTGCGATAAATAATATTTTTTACCTGAAATTCCAACGAGAGTTACAAAGCTCTTTATCAATAGTTAATAAATGTACATATAATATTTAATTATATTTTTCTTTGAAGTAAGAGGAACTGTATATACTCTTTTATTAACAGTTAAAGTAGTGGTTAATATATTTATATTTTGCTTTATCAAAGAAACTTTTATAAAGCATGTTTAAAAAACTTTTTAAAACCTTTTGCAGTAAAGATTACCTAGTTCAAAGCAATATCTCTTAAATTATATTATATTAAGAAGCTAATGGTCGGTCGTCTCCGACCAAAGCTGGCTGTCTATAATTTATTAATATATTAATATATTAATAAGTACTTTACTTTTACACGTATATATTAGTAGATTAATTAAAGTTACTGAAACATACAAATTTATTTACGAAATCATACATTTAGAGGCACGAACTGCCTTAGTTTAAAAACACTACTAAAGTCGTAAAAATTCTATTAAAATATTAAAGTAAATCAAATAATTTAATGTATTTAAATTTACAGTTAATGATGTGTTACAATAGATTTGTATGTAGATAAATGGGAATCTAAAAACAGTTTACGTCTCAATTTTAGATTAATTGAGCAAACTGAAAAAATAAGATTTTTTGAAATGTTAAATAACACTACTTAAATATATATAATGTTCAAACAGAATCTTTAAACAGAAAATTTTTTAAGAAGAAAAATTAATTTTTCATTAATGAACTGACATTTCAAATTCCATTATAAGAAAAATTTCTAAATTGACAGTACGGCCATAAATTTCATTAATAATATTATTGTCAGAAGATAACATTTGCTTTCCCGCTTCGCTCGGACGAAAACTGCCACATGAGGATAAAATCACTTTTTCGCAATTGTATCGAAAATTACTATTTTTCAAATGATCTTAATCGTTCAGAATCAAATTTGAAAATAAAATTAAAAAATTTTTGTCATTTAAAAATTTGACGATAACATTTAAAATTTTTATAAGTTATTTGATGACATCATCAATCTGTAAGCATCAGATGTAACTCTAAACGCTTGTTTTAAAATAAAAATGCAACAAAAATAATGCTAAGTATAACAGAATTAAGATTATCAATGTTGTTTTACCAGTCTTTCCATTTATTAATAGAATATTGTTATCAGAACTTTGTAAAACCTAATTTAGCGTTGAAAATATTCCTATGCACGATCTACTCACGTCTCTCGCATTGCCTGCAGGAGCTTCCGCTGACTTAAGAGGAGGTTTTGACTGGAGCCTTGTCTTCAAGTGGGAATATCTCAGTCAAGCTGAACGGCAGGCACGTCAAAAGGATCCGACCCAAGCCATAAGGACGCCGATGATAGCTGGAGGGCTTTTCGTTATCAATAAGGCTTACTTCGAGAAATTAGGCAAATACGACACGCAAATGGATGTCTGGGGCGGTGAAAATTTGGGTGAGCTCTCTCTCTATTTCTCTCATTACGGAAAATTGTTCGTTTTAATATTATAACAAATTAAATACAATCTACTTGATCGTTCAAAGAACTCTGCATGCTTTTCATCATTATTATCAAGTGCATTTTGTATAACAATACACGCGTGAATTAACGCTTGAAATCATCAACCAATTTATTTATGGCAAATTATTATTATTTAATTATTGTATATTTATCCCCTGATTTAATAAATAATAATAATCAACCCAATACTTGGAAGCATTCGAAGCGTGTATTCAAAATAATTTGGAGAATTTTGAAAAAAAGGCTCCATATTCGGCCCCCCGCATTGAAGCGATATCGGCTGCATTTTCAGAAATCTCGTTCCGAGTCTGGCAGTGCGGCGGCAGCCTGGAAATCATTCCTTGCTCCAGGGTCGGTCACGTATTTCGAAAACGTCATCCGTATTCCTTCCCCGGCGGAAGCGGAAATGTATTCGCGCGCAATACTCGACGTGCGGCCGAGGTTTGGATGGACGACTACAAGCAGTTTTATTACAACGCCGTGCCCTTAGCCCGCAACATTCCTTACGGCAAGTGAGTATGCAAGAATGCCGGCGAGCGTCGACGTTTCTTCTTCTTTTTTTTTTAACAAATAAAAGTCCAGCTCCCTCCCCGATTTTTAACCTTTCTCCCTTACTTCGGAAATCATAAAACTTCTATCATCCTCTGTTTAACTGCTTGTTCCAAATGTTTTACTACGGCCCTCGTAAGCAAGTTTTCCGTAATTTAACGAGGTAAGCTTAATCGCCGAATAAATCGTTTCCAGCATACAAGACAGAATGGAGCTGAAGCGTAAGCTGCATTGTAAGCCTTTCAGTTGGTACCTAAAGCACGTTTATCCAGAATTGATAATCCCGACGAGCGAAGGAGGTCCGGGCGGCTCCTTGAAGCAGGGCACCTCCTGTCTAGATAGCATGGGTCATCTTCTCGACGGAAACGTTGGACTTTATCCCTGTCACGACACGGGTGGTAATCAGGCAAGTTTCAATCAAAATCCACGAGGGGCTTTACGTAGCCTCGCGTTGCTTTATCCCGCCGCTATCCGTAAAGCTATAATGCGCAAGACAATTTAAGCTGCTGGCATTTCGAGTTAGAATCGTAATTGCAAAGTGCACCATTTATTAAATCGACTGACTTTACAGGAATGGGGCATGACGAAGGACGGACTGATAAAGCACCACGATCTGTGCTTGACCCTGCCAGTCTACGCGAAAGGCACCTCCCTGCTGATGCAGATCTGCGACGGAAGCGAGAACCAGAAGTGGCGTCATCTCGAAGGCGGTCTGATCCGTCACGCCCGGATACCGGTCTGCATCGACTCGAGGTATCACGCGCAGCGCGGCGTCACCGCCGAGAAGTGCGACTCGAACGCCGAGAGCCAGAGATGGCATCTCTACAATCACAATCATTAGCCCTGGATGATGATCCTCGTGAACGGGACGTTCGCCTGAAACCTGATTAACTGCCGCCCGCGAGGACACCCTTTTTACGAGGAGAGATAGAGAGAGGGACACCCTGTGCGTGAAAAACGAGTGTGATAGTGAATGCGAGTACTGAAATTGGCCGCTGCCTGCTTGGAACGAATTCGTTTTTTTTTTTTACTTCTTTACTTCGAGTACTTAATTTTACGAACTATCCAATGTCCGCTGTAAAATCCGTAGCGTTCTCTTTAAATGCAAGTGTGGCTGAAATAAAAATTAAGTAAAAACTGTTCTTTCCAATCAAGCAACTGAAGGAGACTGTACATTGAATGATTTCATGGATTTTTCTTGCTTCAGTCATCGCTGTCGGATCTGTTCCGTCATTTTTCATTAGTTTTAATATAGTCTTATTTATTTAGGTACATTGAAATTCATACTCCTTAATAAAAACTGTTTGTGATCTATCTTTTTCACGTCGTTATATGTATATTATTTTGTAAAGAGCTCTGATATTTATAAAGTATTAAAGAAATCTTTTTTGCTTTTGACATTTTTATAAATGTAAGACAAAAATTTTTCACCAAAAAAATCAAAAGTTTTGTATTCGTTTACTCAAAATATCATAATTATACACGCTTAAGCAACTAAAAATATGTAAAATAGAAATGTCAAAAGGTAAAAACAGTTTTTTCTTGTTTTTAACAGTTAAAAAGTCCAATCGAAGTCAAATAAACTCGATAAAGATAATTTTAAATTGAAAATTCTCTTTAATTAAAGAAAAATTACTTTATCTTAGTATGTAATAATAATAAACGTAGTTAAATATTAACATTAGTTCAATCATTACTGCGCTATTTTTTGAAAGATTTTATTTTTTTATTGTTTTACATGTTATATTGCGTAAGAATATTATCTATAAAGATCTGCAAATTGTAAATATTATATAATGAAGAATCAATTTTTTAAAATTCTATTACTTTTCAATATGTTCATTGTACAGTTTCTTTAATTACATATATTAAGAAATGCGACTTGTCGATCTCCGTAACGTGCATTTAGAACCACGATACCAGTTATAGAAATATGTATCTTTGTATCTAAATGAAATTCAGAAAAAGCTTAGCAGTTACGTATTCTAAGAAGCAACTGCAAGGAGCTAAAACCAAAATGCAAATACCAGTTTCCAATATATAAATTGACGAAAATCAAATACGAGAATCATTCTTGAATCAGAATTTTTGAAAACTTTTTTGAAATTGACCATTTCACCAAATATGTTGTGAATGAAATTGTTTCTGTAACGTTCCTAAGAACATCGTACATGTATTTTAACGATTACACAGCCTTGTAATAGTAGTTTTTAATTATAGTTCATCTTACTTTAAAGTAAAATTGCTGCAACATTTCTACAACGAACTTTTTTGCTGCAAATGTCATTGTTTCTTTAATTCTTGGGAATAAATCATCATATTTCGATTTATCTTTTAGGTGTAATTTTTATATAAATTATATTTACAAAGTTTTTATATGTAAGCGAACGTAAAAATAACAAAATGAGTGTTTGGAATTGAAATGTAGCTCGGACATATTGTGTACGTGGATTTATTAATTTTAGTTATTTAAGAAATTCCATTTAAAATCATCGAGATTTTTAAATCATTCTTTGCTTTCCAAAATACGTAACAAACATGAATGATTAAGTGGATACACGCATTAAATTGAATATATTTTATCTTTAGGGAAGAACAGGGTTAAGTTATTCAAATTGTTTAAATGACTTTCTATAAACTTCAAACTTCAAAGCAATTAGATATAATAATCTTAATTTTAAGAAGTTTTTTAAACTAAGTTTTTATTTAACATTTTACTTAAAATATAATACCTTAAAGATGATTATTATTTACTCAGTGAACTTTTAAATAAAAAAAATTAACTATTCAATAAATATTAAACAACTTGAGAGTATTCGTAGTTATAAAAATTAAATTAATTTTGTTGCAATTATTAAAGTATATTTTTAACAAAGTATATTTTATGCAATTAACAATTTTAATAAAAATATTTAGTTGGATGACTTATCCCTCTTATCCCTTAGGTATTATTATATTTGAATCAACTGCATTTGAAATTGCAATTAATTATTTATAACGAAATATTGTTTTTTAAAATTTTAATCAATATATTTGGATACTATCTCTGTATTTAATAGGTTGTAAAATATAATATGGTACTAAATATGAAATTATGTGCACCAAGACAGTACCATTGCTAAAAAATATCCATTAACTTCATTTAATTAAAGTTAAGTAAAATTAAAATTTTATTAACTTGTAAATAACTAAACATAGTTAATAAAATACAAACCTACTTTTCCATACTCCACAACTGCCGTATTATGTAAGATATAATTACGAAAAGTAATATCATCGGCATTTATTGTTTAAAATAATTTTTGAGCTATTCTAAGATAAAGCTGAGGTTTGAAAACAATTTAATTATTATTAGTCAGCTGTTTCAAACATCATAATTAACAGCATCCAATTATTATAATATAGAGACTTATTTTTGTATAAATAATAAAATACGTTAGTTAAGCATGAAAGTTGACTCCGTATTTGTGTTACTTAAGTATGTACACTATTGAGAAAATATTTATATAAAATTTTATGATGTCTTAAAATAGTAATATGATTTCTTTAACAATTTTTGAAATTATGCAAATGCTTTACTTTGTAAATTGAAGGGGTTTTTAATCATTGAATGTTTAATATTTAAATTGTTTTTGCAAACAATTATTTTCGTAATTTTATTATCTGCATCATAATATTTTAAATGAAAATATTTTCACTCGATTAACTAATTAATTATACTATTACTTTAATTTTATTGAAGACCTTGTTTTTTTTACTGTTATAAAAAATGACTCTGAAATGTTATTTGTAAATGATATTCTCAAGTAATGTAAATTTTTGTATAATAAGATTTCAGAATGTGTAAGTTAAAACTATGTTTTTCGAAAATCAAAGAATGTTTATTATCAAAAGTTATTTTGACAAGTATACCTATAAACAAAATCAATAGAACAAGTCAAAAATAATTAGTAGTTTATAAGACCTGGGTTCAACATACAATATATCAAAAAATTAAGCATAGAAAATAAAATATGTAATAGAAAAATTAATTCTCAGTGAAATCAAATTTGTATTAGGTGATTTCAGATTATCATTGTTAAATACGTAATTTCGTATTATTTATAGTATTGCATTTTATATAAAAGTGTATATATAGCTTTAAAAATCATAAAAGCATTCTATATTTCTGTATACTATGTGATTCAACAATTACTTTAAAAAAATTCTTTAATCAAAAGAATCAAAACAATAAAACAGATTTACAATTTTCAAATGTATAATAATTATTACATAAATGACTAAAATAAGGAAATGGTATTAAGCAGTAATTATAAGATAAAATTTTTTAAAAAAACAAGGATATTTCCAAAAAGCTTCTATACAAATATTTATTTATTATCATCATATCTT
>UCOL01005295.1:0-12021 GCA_900474335.1 Ormyrus nitidulus | reverse complement strand
ATATATTTCTGGCACAATGAGCCGAAACGTAATCCTCTAGATCAATTTTATCTAGAGATTTTTTTAAAATTTTGACTTTAATCGAACCGTTGGGTGAATTTGCGTGAGCGAAAGCTAAACATTTTTGGATTTCAAGTATTTATGTGCCAAAAAGTTGTAAAATAATTCATAATATAATTGAAATGCGTTTAAATAACAAATATCATGTAAATTCTAAAAATTCAATTTCACTATTACCATTAGTTCGAAAGTTTTAAATTAAAATTTAACATAGCAGCTGATAAATTTTGAAAAATTATTCTTTTATACAATACAAAGTTCATTGACGCGAAGCTTCCGAAAAATAAAATTATTCACTCCTTATGTAACGGTTTATATCATATATTTTAAGATTTTTATGTATAAATATATACGTTTAAAATTGTAACGGGGTGAAGGATGGAAGTGGAATGCGTAATGAAAAATAACGCGGCAGGCATCGGGGAGCGAACTCGATCTACCCGGGTAAGAAAGTGAGTGCCAGCTAACAGAGGACTATCGCCGCACTGTTTACAAATGCTCTGATTGTCTGAATGACGACCGAAGCTGCGGTAACGTAAAGAGGTAAATTTTAAAGAGGCGTAAACTATATCAATATTAAATTGTAATCCTCCCATTTCGCATATTCTTGAAATCCAGCATAAAGTACCCAAATTTAAAATCTTGCTTGTATCCAAAACTAATCACTTAATCACGAAAAAATTATGATTTTAATTTTGTCATTTTAAAATTTATGAACGAAATTTTCTATATATATTCCCTAGATCGAGTACTAATTATTCTCTAAATTTCAATTAGTTTATTCATTAAACTTTCAATTAGTTAATTTGTTGAACTATTCTCAGTAAATTACCGTTTGAAAAATAATAAAAAAATCTTAATCTCCAATATTTCTGAAATGTTAAGAACAATTCTTCTGGACAACGAACATATCCAACAGATGTATTATACAAACTCGATCTCTGCACAACATTTCAGATTGATTCAATCAATTTTACTTCTCGCAAACCAAGGAATACCTTCATTTTTCAATAAAATTATTTTTTTTCTCAATAAATAATCTAGATTTAACAAGTAATACATAAGCTATATAAAAAAAATTCATTAGGCCGACCCTTTTTATTTTTCAGATACTCTATTTACACAAAATCACGTTTTGATCAATCCCAAGGATTGACTATATTATATTAATTAATTTTTTTTTTAAATTGTAAAAATTTTATCTTTCTTCAATTGCACTAACGATAAATAAACAATATTGTTTTGAAAGTGTGGTATGAAACCCTGAGGGACATTTGCCTGGCTAGCTGCATGGTAGTGGAGGAACGTGTGCACATCTAGTAGTAGTCAAACGAGGCTATATACAGTTGATTATACAGTAAGTATGGAAGATGCACAAAAAAAGATGAAACAAAATCGAATTTTACAATATATACACTCAGAATTGGAGTAATATATGTACTCATAATACACAAACGTACGAACATTTTCTGAAAACAATTTGTATTTTGACGAGAGATTTCACAAAGCATGCTGTTAACACGTTTTCTCAAAAAAACTTATTTCACTATCACAATGGCTTCCTCTATAACGAAGCAAAAAGGATAATTAATTAGAAATTATTATTCACGATTACACTGGAAATGCGTTTCAATACATTTAATTACTCAAGTTTTTTTTGAATGAATTAAAAAAATATATTCTGCACTAATCCCGGTATTAATTATTAGTGTAATTAATTTCGCGCAGCTAATTTATTAAATCTGATTTAAGTGGGCTTTATCTGGATTTAAAGAATGTTTAAATATTTTAACTTTCAGAATAAATCCGTTCCTCGACTCAATCAGTTTTAAAGCGTCGCCCTATTTTTATCGAGCGGCCATAAAAGAAAATACCACGACTATTTGCTGCGTCGGCATTTTGAACCGCGTTTTAGTGATAACAATTTTGAATGAAATATAAAGTATAAATAACAAAAGCTTAAGTGTATTATTTTTCAATATTGCAAAGAATTTTGTTCATAGCAAAGTGTAAATATTCGATTTCGTTTACTAAGAAACCTTTAAAGTGTGCGAATAAAAGCGAACGTAGGACGTCGATGCATTATCTTGCAGTTTTTTCCTTGTACTTTTTATAACCAACAATTTATCGATGATGAAAATTTTAACAGACGCATACGTCGACTTGATATTTCACATTTTCGAACGAAGGTCAAAAAATTGCATTATAAATCTTTAGCTACAAAAATTTGGTCGCAATGAAAATTGCAGTCGAAGAGAAGCAAGTTGTTTTTCCAATGTCAAACCTTACACATCCGTGGCTGGGCCGCGCAAGCAGATCGACGACGAGAGCTCGGAGAAAAAAATAATGGAATTTCTCTCGCTCCAGAAATCTCTACTCGAGCATAACCCAACGAAAAGGGCCCCCTTTTTGCCCAACAAAACGAGCGCGACACAAAAACCAAGAAGCAGAAAAATACGTGGCGTTTCGCTTAAAAAAAAGGAAAAAAAAAAACAGCGAGGAGGGAAAAAAGGGCAAACACAAAGGGGAGTTAGCTCTCTCTCTCTCTCTCTCTCTCTCCGGCAAAGGGACGTAAAACTGCACGCCGGGAGGAAAAAAAACGAAGGAGAAAAAAGAGAAAACGTAGAAAATGGAAGCAATAGCTCTTTCGTCTGTCTTTGGTATTTATTCCACGAGGCTCTTTAGGGATCGGCTGCGAGCAGCGGCGGCGGCAGCAGCAGCAGCAGCTAGCAGCGGCGGCGGCGGGAGCGATGAAAACCCCGGGCAGGAAGTAATAGCCCGAGTGATAGAGCCCCGAGCGCGGGGAATTTTTATGGGTAAATCGATGCTGCTGCACTCTCCGGCTCAGCCCTATACTGCCGCAATTCGCCAAGGAGAGCGAGAGGGAGAGGGGGAGAGAAAGTCATTGCAAAAGTAGAGGAGGTAGATAGCTCCCTGCGCGCGGCGGACGAGGATGGAAAGTGATTTAGATACAGATTTAGATTTTATTTCCGGAGCCTGGGGCTTGCGAGTAAATTTGACAAAGAGTTTAATGAGCCAGGACGAATTACGTTAAAAACCCAGAGACTTGCAAGTGGATAAATAAAATTAGACCCTCGGCTTGAATAAAGATTTTGGCTTTTTTAAGGATTGGAGGAGCTCTGCGCTGCACTCTGTTTTTGTTGTTGTTGTTGTTTGTGCCGTTTGCTTTTAAAAAATGAGAATTGCAGATCGATGGTATGAATCATGCATTTAATCATAGTAAATCCTCCGGAATAAAGAAGAAGCAATGCGAGAGAGAGAAAAAGAAATGGAATATCAAGCGAAAAATTGAAAAAAAGACGTTAAGTGAAACAAAAAAATCTGACGAAAGAAATTATTTCTTTTTTTCAGCGAGACGAATATCCGAAAAATAAAGTGTAACCCAGCCAGCGGCAATGCGAACCGGCCTTAAAAATTATTGCATATAGTTCGCGGTAAATCATAAAGTCGAAAATAAAATTGAAAAGAATGAAACAAACAAGAAGAAGATAGGGGACAAAAAAGCTCCGCGCACACTGGAAAACAGCAGAAAGGAATTGAGCGGGGAGGAGGTTTAGGAGAAAGAGGAGGTCGTATAAACGGGAGAGAGGGAGAGAGAGAGAGAGAGGTGCACAAAGCACTAAAGAGTAAAATACACAGGCAGCATACATATGAACTACTTATTCCAGAAAAGGAAGGCTAAGTTACAGTTAAAGAATTTCGTGAAAATAAAAGGAGGAAAAGGCCAAGCCCCGTATATTTACTCTTCTAGGGGTAATTGTTTTGGATAAAGTATAGAGCGTCAAAATTCCAGGCTAGCTTGATCACCGATCTCTCGACAACCGAGAGCTTCGCGACGTTCTTCCGGGATTAAGCCTCGCGTTCATTGTGTTTTAATTAAAAAATATACGAAGCATCGCTTAAATTACCTTAGGAATATATAAGCCATTTCGAATCTAATAAAAAACTCTTGCGCCGCGGCGAAGTAATAGGGAGGAGAAACGAGCTTCGGCGCTTGAATAAGCGAGCTCTTTGCGCGGCCAGGCGGGAATCGAGGACGAGAAATGACAATAAAATGTTTAGAGCGAGAGAGACGCGGAATAAAACGCAACCCTATATACAGCGCTCGGAACACGCCGGACGATGATGAAAATGATATAATAAAACGAAATAAAAAGGCGCAGTTGAAATCAAAAAGAAACGAGAACGGAATATGCCGGCGGCGACGTGCAGTTTATGAGAAGTCAAGTCGCGGAGAAGGGAAAGGGGGGGGGGGGGTCGAGAGAAGTGGCTGGTATTAACAAAAGGGAGTTACAGGGTTGCGAAGGTCGAGGTATATATACTTACGGCTCTCATGCAAATTTTTGCCGAGTTTTTACTTTTAAGGACGTGTCAATTTTGACGCCGAAATTCGACTTTCCCTTTTTAAACAGGAAATTTTGGAACTATAAAATATTCAAATTCATTCAAATTAATTAAGCTGCGAAAAACGTTGACCGCAGCATTTCGTTTCGGACGTGGCGCCACATTTTTCATCGAGCGCCGATTACAGGCAAGTCCGAAGAAGCTAAAAAAAAAATGTCCAGGGAAAAGGAAGTATCGCGGCGAGTATCTTACAGCCGACAAATAACGCGAATCGGTGCGCCAAGAGAAGGTGCAAGAAAAAAAGCGAGAGGACGGAAGGGAATTCGATGGCTACGACTCCGGAAAAACGGAAGGCAAGCACGGCACGATGCCTAAGTAAATGACGAGGAAGAAGAAAAAGGCGGCGAGAAGGTACCGGGTGGAGGGAGGGGTGAGGGAGAGAAATAAAAAGCCCGACAAGGGCTGCCGCGCACTGGACGTCGATAAGCGTGAATGCGAGGGCGTAAAAAGTGCAAAATTGCCGAGCGTATAATACTGCCGCGAACGGAGAATGAAAGAACGACCGGGGCAGAGCTTCTAATTGACATTGATAACTTTTCGAAAAGAATATGGAAGGAAATTTAAAATTAGTTTGAGAGTTTCTTTTTTTATAATAAGTAGGCACGAATTGTAATTCGGTTAGTTTTAATTGCAGTCTTGGAAGAGGACCGAGTAAAAGTTGAGCAGAGCAAATGTGTATTTAATGGGTAATTGGTTCGCGAAGAAATGCAGACAAGTATAAAACTATTTATTGAAGCAGAAATGCTTACTAATCTATTATGTTTGTAGTTAGAAATATGAATAAATTTTCTTCTTTTATGATTTTTTGTATATATAAACAGTAAAATACGTAATTGAGAATATTCTTTTATTTTTGTAGGCATTTTCTGATAGGAGCGGTGCCCGCCCGACTGGTCGCTAGGTGGCGTAGCGCGGATTTGTTGCACTCGCTAGCAGACCAATCGAAGGGATATAGGTATCCGCGATCGGTGAAAGTACTCATTGGCGTCTGGGACAAGGGTTGTCCATCGTCAGCCCCACTGACGAGTCTTGGTGGACAGCCCTGAGATGAAACGCCCAGGCTTCCTCCAGCCTCCTAAATTTTCACTAACGCATTGTGTTGCTGCTGTCAAACTCGCATTTAAATTTGAGTCTATTTTTATTATATTTTCGGTCAAAAAAATAAAATCTTTTAATACATTATAGAAAGGGTTTCCTTTACAGGTTTTGGAAAATTATTCGCCTCTTGTGAAATACAGATTAAATACTAAATCAATATTGATCAGCAATCTTTTTGCTTATCTAAATGCGTTTCGTAATGATTATGTAACATTGAAATAGTAATTTTTCCATTTTCAAAAAGACAAATCTTCACGATAATAGAATGAAGTCGTAAATTCTGTAGAATTCAAAAAAATGCCGCTTTCTGAAAAAAATATTTTATCAGTTATTGTAAAAGTTTCTTAAGAGCATTAATATATCAAGTAGTATATATATTTAAGCAGAAGTAAGTGCATAGACAAATATTTCACAATTTTTTATACAATCAAACAATCGCATCTCGATTTGCGTTGTCTGCATCTTTAATTTATTAGTTTTTTATCTTTTGTAAATATTTAAAATGCTGAATTAGATGCTGCTGGTCAAAATATCATTTGAATTGCATAATTTTGATAATACAAATTTTTAAATCAGTAACTTCTCTTGTTAATATAAATTTTATATTTTAAAATACTACAAATACTTTTTGATAGAATATTGTTTTAAAAACTAACTATATCTTATTAGAATTTTATTTCTATCTAAAATGGTTACTAGAAAAGATTGATTTTTTGTCCCTTATAGTTTGCAAAATTACAAAAATTTTCGCTCCAACAACATCGCATTTGGTCCTCCGTAAGCTATATTTTAAAGGAGAGAAAGAGAGAGAGGGAGAGAGGAGAAATATCAAGGTCGTAGAGGAGAAGGACGATGCTTCCTTTATATCGGGTGGATATATTTTAAGCCGACGAAGTACCGCTACGTACAAGTAATGTTAGATAAGGAAAGCAAACTGGCATTTTCTCCGGCGAGTTAATAAAATTTACTTTGCTTTCAATTATTTATGCGAATTCGTTCGCTTTGCACCGAAAGGCAAGTGATTATATTTTGTCGAGAGGCAAAATTGTTGCCTTCGGTATTTCGAATGGATGCTGTAACTTCGTTAACGGTAAGCGAGGTGCAGACCGACACAGATTCCTCTTTTATCACGCTTCAGTTGCTTCAAGTTCTCTGCTCTCGCGAGGATTAGTGGTCGGAGGCTTTTGCTTACGAGTCGGACGATAAGCCGGGACTTTCACCATTGTACGATCAGATAGAAGAGATGCTTTTTTCATTTAATTATCAAAACAAATTTCCCGCCTTTGCTGACAGTGCTAGATTTCTCGTACAACAAGAATTTGCGTGGTCATCGTACTTTCTATTCTAAACATTGTACTTATCGAGAACCTTGAACGGATCGGAAGTTATTATTGACTTTAAAGAATTGTATTAGCTTAATATTTACGACTTTAAACGCGGCCTCAAAAAGAGAAAAAGAACCTAATTCACAAGTAATCAATCTAAATCTAAAGCTGAACTAAACATTATCGTCGAGTCCTGCTGTACTGCTTAAAAATACAAGAGAACAGAATTCCGAAGCACGATGAAAATTCGCTCGCTCTCGGCAGTCGGCGTTCCTGCGTCGAAATCCCGTCGGAAGCAGCAGCCTCACCGCCTCATGCCAGTGTCGCTGTACGCCGTCGAGGCTCCGCGGCTGTACAACGCGGAAGTCTTGGGCTCGGCGGCTTGGCCTCGCGCGTCATTTCGCACGGCGAGCGGCAGAGAGAGGGGGGCTCGAAGGGGGAGGGAGGGCAGAGTAAAGGGCGCCCGCCGGAGAGTCGCTGCAGCGGCGCGCGGAGCTCGGGGAGAGGGGGGCTCAGATCCCGGGCTCCTCGCGACCTTGAATGCCGGCCTAGCCTAGACCTTGGATCGTCGTGCCTCTCTCTCTCTCTCTTTTTATGTAGCCGTGTTGCTAAGTCGTCTAGGTTAGGTCGGGAGACGGGGACTATATGCGCAGCGCAGCCTGTTACTTCGCTAACGTGGCGCGCGGCATAACGGGATGCATTAACCGCACCTAGACCCAGTTATGCGCGACAGCTGAACGGCGATCGTTTGGGAAAACGGACGCCGCGAGGAGCCGGAGCGAGAGCCGGAGGCCGAATGGGCCGAGGTTATTAGCGGACCTCTTACGTTTTCGCTACTTTTCAAGGGAATATCGATTCGCGGCCGGATTTGGCGCTGGGCTTTGACGCCACTCCGTATACGGGACGAATGAAAAGCTATGCGCTCGACGAACTTTCTTTCCTCGTCCGCTGCGGCTATGGGACGAGGGCTCGTACCTTTCTAGCTTGCATTATGATTTTTGAGCAGCAATTGCAGGAGTCTTGTTTATCGAACTCGAATTAACACCGTTACACTCGGAAGCAGCTGCGGATTATTCACTCTGGAACTGAATAATTTATCGCTGGCAGCGATCGTCAGAGTACACTTAATTCTCTCGCAAATTGCAGCTGTGCACAGTGCATTATATCCCCCCCCCCACCCCCCTCTACCTCCCTCCCGCATATAGACTCCTCAAAAGTGCACAGTTCTCTCGAATGAAGCGCATTTTTTGCGTCGCAAGCGCTTCGCGCTCGAGGATCCGAGCCAACTCACCGAGCTACATCTTCTAAGCGTTTGCGCTAGATCTTTGAGGAACGCCGAGTGGAGACATCTGGCGCAGAGATCACGAGCTAACTTTTCCGCAACAGTCTCTGTAGATCATTGTCGGCATTGGCAATTGGCGAAGTGCGCAAGCGCGACGATCGAGGATCAATGAAGGATCGGGTTTTTTCTACTTTTCAGCTTCAAAAAGACGTATTTTTTTGTAAATAAATAATCTGCTTACAAGATATACATCATGCTATTTATTAATTGAATTGCAATTCGTGATAGGCAAATCGATTGGAGACGTGTCATTTTTTAACAAATATTATAAAACGGAGGCAAGGATTCGCTGGTTGTTTTTTATAATTGAACTCTGTAACTCGAAAGTACTTTTAAATTGTAGCATTTTTGCGTACCACGCGCACGATTTATTTGAACAAATCAGGCGCACATAATTAGCAAGTATTTTCATTTTAATTTTGAACCAAAATAATCAAACTTACCGCTTGATGGTATTGACTTTTTGGGCAATACTTTTAGTAAAATAGAACTGAAATTTTAACATGAAAGCCTTGACTATAATAATTAATTAGTTATTAGCTGGAGTTGGAGTTAACAGACCCTAAGATTCTTTAGCTAGTTGGAATGATTTGCAGCTTATTTAGTTGAGATATTACGAATATTCGAAATATGAACTAATTTATTTATTTTCGTAGAAAGAGAATAACTGTAGCATTAATGACTTGAGGGAAAGAAAAATCGACGCCCTTAATTTCAGTCCTAAGTCGACCCAATTAGTTAAACATTCAGGATTCCGCTTTACAAAGGTATAACTGTGCCGCGGCTAAAACTCATCATCCTTTAATTTGAGCCGCTCTCCGCGGCTCGTCAAAATTTTTCGTCCAAGCGGCGCGCAAAAGAAGCGTCGGCCAATGCAGCCGCGGGTTTTCAGCGATTCGCCCCCCTCCCCGCCGCGCCCCGGACGCAGCATTAAGCCGCACTTCTGCGCGCGGCGTCGAGCTCGACGAGCGGCGCCGGACATTTCCGCGAGTCGGGCTAATTTTAATAATGCAGCAAATGAAAATTAATTCTGGCCAGCGCCACTGGCCGGGGCAGAGTATCGCGAGGGCAACAGTATTTCGCAGCGGCCGGCCGCCCCGTTCCCGCGGCGCATTAAATTAAAACGTCCGGACAAATATTTGAAAAGGAGCGCGACAAATATAAGCGTCGGATTTCGCTCTCTTTTCCCTCTCTCTACACCTGCACAGCCGCTCCTCCTCTATCTATCCATCTATTTCGAAATGAAGAACGTGCATATTAAAATTCCGGGACAGTATTAAACACAGCCGCTACCTGGGGGGAGGGGGATACGTCGCAGGAATCTTGTTTATCTCGGGACTGTTGGCTCCTTTTTTCTCTCTCGGCGCTGAGCGAATGGAAAGGTCCCTTTCGTTACCGCACGAGAGCTTTTTTCCACCTCCGTCGCTCCGCCGCGTTGCGCGATCCTTTATTTTTCGGTCCGCTCTCCCCCCGTCCTTTTCCGTCTTTTACGCCACTTCCTTCGGCTCTTCCTCTTTTTGCGGCAGCGAGGAGCTTATGTCATCGCGCTCGTTCTCTCTCTCTCTCTCTCTCTCTCTCTCTCTTTCTCGCATCTTTCCATTCGCGTTTACACGAAAGAGTAAATGACGACGGGTCCTGCTAAAGTCCAGAATGCTTTTAGCAGTCGGCTGCAATCTATTAGGCGGGCCATTATTATTTGCAATTTGCAAAGCGTCATAGTATTAAAAGCCTACATCTACTGGAAATATTGCCGAATATGGAAAAGCGTTGAAATTACAATAAATAGTACATTTTTTTTATTTAGTTATTTAATGTGGCGTCCTCCTTTCGAATATTAGTGACAGCATTATTAAATTATTACAGTCGGTAGGTTTTGGAGCGCGTATTTTTTTCTGTCGGGTCTTGCGATCAACGAGTTCGACTCCCGCCACCGAAAAGACCAGTAAACATTTCTTTTAAATGTTTCCGAAAATTTCGAATTGGCGGACGTTTACTTCGAAGTAAACAAACCGATGCAGCTCAACCGCCTGAGCCAAGATACCGTTAATAAGCATCAGAATACATTTTATTTATACATTCTAAAACTTCAAATTTGATTTTTAAAAATAATTGAATTGATAAATTACTTAATAAAATACATTTATTTAAACGATTTATACTTTTATACTCATTATAATCATTCTAATAACGTATTAATTCGTATAAAGTATTTTTCACTTATTTTTTAAATACTTTTCTTTAATGGAACTAATCAATACAACTACAAATATTAAATAATAAAATATTAATAAAATATAATATAATAAAATATAATAAAATATAGAAAATACCTTCAAAATTAAGATCTTTGAAAAACATGTTTATTTTTAATTATTTAATGATTGTTTTGCTAAAAATTTTTTAGGCACATTTACAAAAAGCTTCAAACTCGCAAGGATTTTTCTATAACTTTGGGATATGTTTGGGATACGTAACGCTCGATTTCTAAAAAATGATCTGCTCTTTTAAGGAAAATCTATGAAAAGTCGATATTTGTTTAATCACTTATGACATCTCAACTATTGACGGTACAGTATTTTAACTATTGGCGTTCCAAAGGTGAGGTCAAATCCTGACGATTAAAAAAAATTTCATCAAAAAATCTTTATTTGTTTAAAACTTGTAGCTAAATAAAAATTTACAATAAAATTAAGCTAAAATTACATAAGTAGATTTTTTATGTTAATTTAATGGCCATTCTTTGTTTGACTATAACGTTTGAACAAGATTTTTTGATTACATTTTTTTTAATCGATAAGATTTAGGTCTCAACTTTTGAATATCAAGGATTAAAATATTGTACCGTCAATATTTAAATTATAAGTGATTAAACAAAAATCGATTTTTCATCGATTTTCGCTAATAGAGCACATAACTTTTGAAAAATAGAACGTTAGGTCGAACGGACGCGGCTTCCTTCATATTTTAATATTTAGAAAACATATTTCAAAGTTATTAGAGTCCATTACTGAAATGTCGTACACTCTCCTTGTCAGCACTAAAGTTTGAGGTTTATCTTTTTCTATTTCTTCAATAGACGCAATCTCGGAATTGTCTCCTGCCACAATATTACATTGTACATTTTATGTAAAACGTCAATCTTAACAAGTTTTCTGCTTTTTTTCTATAATTAATACTACTTTAACTCATTTTTAATAAATAAATTATTTCAGATCGAATATGATTTAATTAATGAGGTTACATCCCTGATAGCACAAAACGTTAAAAAAACGTTTTTAAAACGTTATTAAAAATACATTGACTGGAGCCGGCTGAATTCTACTGTCCATACCGGCGATCTTCGTGGATTTTTCTATCGTACTCTTGCTGGTCGATGTCTTGATTTAGTGAGATAAATTTTTTAACTTCAGTTAACGTCCGAAAACGACATAAACTGCGTAGAATCGTACCTAAATTAACGAGATAATTATTTTATATCAGCATACTTAGATTTAGCTCTAATTTGTGTTGTTCGATTGTAAGTTAATAGAAAAATTATATCTTTTATGTGAAAATTGATTACAAAAAGTGTGCAGCGAATGGTTAATAATTTTAAAAGAGTTGCTTGGGAGCATTTTACGTGGACTATAATCTTATAACTATCTAATAAAAAAATCATATAATTAAAAGTGTTGCACTAAAAATTACTGCAAGCTTAAGGAGGTTCGATACCAAATCACAAAATAAAGGAATGTTATTTTTTCTCTTTAAAAGTGTTGCTTATATTACCCT
>UCOL01005294.1:0-12030 GCA_900474335.1 Ormyrus nitidulus | reverse complement strand
GTTAAGTCTGCTAAGAATTTTTTTTTTAAACTTCTATATCTTGGTATACAACTACCTTAAGCGAAACGATTCGTCTGCACAAAATCTCTAAAATTTCTAAATAATCTGTAAAATTGCGGATAGAAATTTCCCCCCGGTTTTTTTTTTTTTTTTTTTCCACTACTTACCGTAATCGCGCCGCTTTAAAATGCATTGCAAAAAGCTTTTCGTGCCTCTCCGCGCTTAATATTTCAAGAACCGAAAATTGGACGGGGCTCGAAACAGTGCCGGGAAATATGACTTCCTCTGATATTCGTAACTTTATTGAACAAATGGCCGCGCGCAAACCTCACGCGTTAAATTATCATTTCCCGATAATAGAGCATTATTTAAAGGAAATTTATGCACTTATAAGTTAAATTTAACGGTCGGCGAGCAAAATTTAATGAGAGATTCAGGTGAATTCTTGCATAATTTCGTATAAAAACAATCGATAATAGCAGCATAAAAAAGCTGCACGTTAAAAAATAACCAAAAACAAACGACAGACTCTTTTTTTTTCTAAAAAAGAATACATAAAGAATTAAAGCGTCAGATAAAAAAGCGACGCAAAGAGATTCGTATACCGTCGTCCCGCACGCCTGATTAATTTAACAATCAATCGTGCAGCCGCTAAATAATAACGCTTCGCTTACGAAATCGGGTCGATATACTCTTGGCAAAAGAATCCCCGGCCGATTCCACCTCAGAAGCTACCCCTTTTCGCATAATATATCGAACCCCAGAAATACGATTTCTATTTCTGAAGTATTCACGCCTCGTCATCGCTCCCTTAAGCCCTTTTTTTTTTTTAACGGGAGGGAATCGCGTGGGCGCGCACGAGCCTCGGTAGTAAAAAAAAAAAAAAAAAGAGCGCTCCGCGCGCCGCGTCATTTTTATACACAAAGCGGCGCGCGGCGGCCGACGCGCATTTAGAAATCGGATGTGCGGACTGCAGCGTCCTTTTGTTGCCGCGATCGATTATTAGACCAGAACGCCGGGAGAGAGAGAGAGAGAGAGACAATGGGAGAGGCCCGCATTATGGCCGAACTGTGAAAGTTTCCGGATGAAAAACACGCGAAGGGTTCGCCTCTCTCTCTCTATCTACCTGTTGAAAGGCTTTTTCTCCTCTCCGGTCACGTCCGCCTCTGGTTATGGAGTGTCTTCATTACTCCGAATGCGCTCCGTATAGGAAGTATGGATTATTTATATATGGGTCGTATTCGCGGGTCCCCGTCGCTGGACGTGACTTTTTTTTCGCGGTGTATGAAAAGCCCAGCTGCCACGGAAGAGGGAATTAACGAGAGATACGCGCGGGAGCGCGCTGGAAATGAGGAAACGGCCAGTTTCGCGGCGTCGTCGCGAGCTTATCCGGACTGGTAATTCGGCCGAGTTGACGCGCGTCATTGAGCTCGCGAATTGAGCTGATTTTTCCTGCCTCCGCTGGATACTAAAGTGGGCTTTTAGCTCTTTTCGTAAACTCGTAAACTTTGTGTCTCGTTAATTATGTTTTGCTTGTTTCTTTTTTTTTTCTGGAAATTAATTAGTTACGATCTTATCGCGGGAACAATGGGACGGTAGTTAAACAGACAGTAAATTGATTTGCAAGAAACGTCGGAAGCAAAAAAGAGACCTGTTTTCCTTTTGATTCGCGAGCGGAATTACGAGTCTTGTTGTAAATTACGAGCTGATTGGAACAACGTTTTTAATTGCAGATATTAAAAGTAAGGGCTAACCGACGATTGAAAAATATTTTAGTCGAAGAAACAATTTCTTTAATACATAGACGTTTAAAGCGTATACATAATTAACATTGAATCGTTTAAATTAATGCATCGCGAACGAAGTTATCGATACTCGCGTACATTGTTCCGCTCTTCGATGCTAATTAAAAATTCGAATAAATATTAGCATTCGCGTTAATTAATAAACACAAATGCTCCGTTGCCAAAAACGTATAATACCGAGAATTTAGGCTCCAGAAACGAGGACGATCGCGAATAATGAAAATAAACGAGGCCCGGAGTCCCCTCCTCGAAACCTCCACCCCCCACGTCGAGAGCATATCGTCCACTTGGCGGTGGTCCTAAAAATACATCACAGGCCGAAAACCCCCCTCTCGATCTCCCCGAAGAGATATCCGTCGGCAACTTTCATCGATGACTAATCGTCTTTCGGCTGCTGCCGCGGCGTCGAGCTGCCATCGTCGCGTGTGGAGCTGCGACGCTCGTTGCGCGCATTAGTCGCCGGAACGGGAGAAACGAGTCGTTACTTAGCCGCGCGATCGAAAAGGGAATATTGTCGCGTCGGAGCTGCGCACTGTAACCAGTTGCTCTCTCTCGCGGGCAGCCCCGCTCGTTTGTTTATTTTCACCAGGCGGGCGATTAGGACTCCTGGCGGGGGGGACGCTGCACCTCGAGGCTCCGGAAAGGGAATGCCGCGGCTTTTCACCGGATTTCAGGCCTCTCGTCGCGCGAGCGCTTTTTCTCTCTCTCGTCCGGGGCTTCGGGGAGAGTTTTTTGCTGATTAGCCGCTTTCTTTATGGGGAATTGCTCGGAGCCAGGCAGTTTTTGAGCTTTCCTGGCTGAAATGATTAACCGGCACTGCCGGCCTGCTCGTTACGTTGCGAGGGAAGTTTCCTTTTTCGTCGAAACCGCGGTTGTAAATTAGTCGATTTGAAAACTGTCGGAAAAGTTGATGGTACACTGTATAAAACTGAATAAAAAAACTCGGCTGCATTTGTTAAATATTCATCCGCAGAAGAGATTCTTCGATTCACAGTTTCGCCGTCGAGTGGCGGGAATACAGCGTGTTTAATCAGTTACTTAAAAAGTTTCGCAATAAAGTCAAAAACCGTTTAAAAGTATTTGAATAAAACTTTCGATTGAAATAACTCGAAACCTATACTTAACGCCGGGGATTACCCGAGTTTACCTTATTTCCCCGCTCGGCGATAAGTTTCGCCAGAAAAATATAATATCAATTCTGTTTTCCGCATTATTCTATGTATTGTTCGAGAGAGCGACCGCAGCTATTCGGTCGGCAGTTTTTATTCCCCGCGATAAAAGCCATCCAGACGAAACCGCGGACTATCGAACCTGACCTCGTTCCTCCGAGCGCCTCCTCCTCCCGTCCGTCTTTCCTCCGAAATTAAACGATCGCGCGGTAGAGCCCCTTTCAATAATGCAAAATCCCTCGATAAAAGTTCGCCCTAAAAAACGACTCTTTAAAAATATATGTCCGCGCGCCGCGCGCACAATGGCTCTCCTCCTCCGCGCGGGGCAACGAGTCAAGGGTGTCCCCTACCCTCGCTTTCTCTCTCTCTCTCTCTCGCGCGCCAAGGCGATTTATTGCAACAAGTTGAGAATTCGCGCGGCGGCGGCGGCGGCGGCGGCGCGATAGGAAAAGCGGAAATCTCGCTCTGACGGCAAGTCGATACTTAGCGCGCCGCCGCCAGACACTCCGCTTCCTGCCGCGCCGCGCGCGGCTAGCTGCCAAGGTCGCGCGCGTGAAAGTGAAGTCCATCGCGATTGCGAATTAAATGCTTAGAGAGAGAGAGAGAGAGAGAGAGACTGCACGCCCACGTGGCCGCCTGTCGCGACATGATTGACGGGTATTGGTGGGACGTTATATTGTGAACGCGACCATTTCATTCGCATTATGGAGGCGGCTTTGATCGTTCGACGAGCTGCTGCTGCTGCTGCTCGGACTTGCGCGCGGAAAGGATTTATTGTATTTTATGGCTCTTTTAGAGGTTTATTTGATTTAGAGGGGAATGTTGAATGGCTAATGGGGTTCTTGCGTTTATGTAGTCGTTGACTGAAAATTTCGAGCTTAAATAGTTTTAGTTTAAAAGGCGCAAAGTTTCGGGATTGAGTTCGGTTAATGAAATAGTTGTATTTTAGCAGCAGATTATATAATATAACACTGCCATAGAAACTATAGTGAATACTTTTTATTTTAAAATAAAAAAAAAAATTTTTTTTTTTATAAATGAGAAAAACATATAATTCCTTTCTGTATGATCTGTCTAATTTTCTGTGTGCTCTGCATTTCCATCAACACATGATATTATAAAGAGTAAAAATTCCCGCAAATTCCAGTGTAAAACTACACATTAAATGATCGAAGAATAATTCTAGTAATGAAAGACGTTAAAGAAGCCGTTGGCTTTAATTTAGTTTTAATAAAGCTTCAATTTTATATTGAACGATACTTGACTTCTGCTTTAATTTAATATTATTGGATATTGGATTCACTGATTGATTCCCAGAACCAGTTCAGTCTACTCTGAAGGGTCGAACAAAATATTTCAAGGATTAATCTAACGCAAATGCTTTTGTTTATAATTTATTATCGGTCACTCGCATACAAACGAATTATTATGCAAGAACAATACCAGGAAACTTGCGCAATAATGCCATCGACAAAAAATAAACTATAATTCTTATTTACATCGCTCACAGTATCAAGAATTTTATTGAAACTACGAGGTGTAAAATTCTAATTATTTCTGCCACGGTGATTCCTTTCATCGTTTGTCGTATCGAAAATTGTCGTTATTCGCAAGGATTAACATTTTTATAAAATTTTAGCTCGCGCTTTAATCGCCTGCCTTCGCGCGAGACATGGCAACGTGAATAAGCGAAATGTACTGGCGAAAACACTCATTAGGCGAAACAATAGTTCTTTCATTATCCCCGCTCGGAACGGCGTCCCGGACTCTAAAGAGCATTAAAAACTTGATACGAATCGTAAATTAGATACCGACACTCGTACGAGCATCAAAATTCTTTCGCTCCGTCATTTTTAATGGAACACAAAGAACCCCACTTACCTTAATATTTTATGCACCCCATATAAATTCAGTATCAATCTCCGCCAATACCTTTTAATCAACCGTGTACTTTCCACGTAAATCACCCGTAGAAAGGATCCCGCCCCCCTTTCCTTCATTAGACTCTAAAATCCCCGGCACTTTGTACGCGCGAAACGTAATAATCCTCGCAGCGGGTCCTCTTTGATTCGCGCCTCGCATCCCGGGCGCTCGCTCTTAATTCGCTGCTCTCCGCCGGCAAGGAGATATATATCCGTGTATATCCCTCTCGCGACGAGAGATGCCCGCTCGGGAAATCGATCGATATTTAACTCGATTTCCCCCCCCGAACGGTCGAACTCCGCGCGCATCTCGAGCCGACTCCCCGCGGGCGAATCTCATATCCTGGCGCCGGGATTAAAATTTCCCGATGTAGTCGCGCGCGGCGTTATCGCCTCGAACGACATTATTATCCGCCGGCCGAAACTAATTACGGCGAGGATCTTCCGCGACCTACGGCTACGGACCAGGACGACCGGAGGAGGAGGAAGAAGCGGTCGACCCTGACACGAGCCGGCGCTCGTTGCGATTGGCTCGTCGAGCGTCGAATATCCCTTCCTATTATTCCGGCGGCTGGACCCACACCGGAGTTTATTCGTTTCTCGCTCTTTCGCCTTTTTCGGCTCTGGAAATTGCGACGGGGGAGAGAAAGTGTCGCGAGGTGATTCGGTGGGAAAAATGGGTCAGTCTCTCGGGGCGCGCGCGCGGATGATTCTCTCGTTAGGCCGATCCGCTTCATTAGATCGGTGAGAAGCAACGCGTGTCGCCGTTAATGAGGACCGCCGCCGAGCGGTGCACTTTGTGTGCGGAGTTGCGCGCGGAGATAGTCGAGGGGAGGATTTTGACGGGGAATTTTCTCCGGAGCTGCCTCTTGGCTTTGAGTTTATATGAAGGATACGTTTCGCTCGATCGGAACTGGAGTTCTCGCGCGAGTCTATTTACATTTATAAATAAATGGAGTCGTTTGCCAAGTGTATACTTGATTGAATTGTCGCTGGAAATATATATTGGATGGGCTGCAACGAGAAATGACGTAACGAAGAATGTTGCTGCAAAAACCTGTTGCTGGAGACAGAAGCTAATATTCCATTGTACAATGAATAACTGACATTCCGCGAAGAACTTTTCTAAAAATAAATACATCAGAAAAGGAATATATATATATATACCATTTTAGCTCGTTAGAGGAACAGTTTCAAGGTACCGGGATGGCAAAAGTTTGTCATCAGACTTCCGAGTCACTTTGTCATTTGCGTCGTCAAGAGTATATAGTTTTTCGCTGGCAAACTTTTCGCTGACCCGAAGAATTTTTTAATTGAACTTCCGGAAGCGAAAGCGCTAAATTTTGCAGTTTCGCGAGTCTCGCGCGAAACTTTATTAAAACGAGACGGGACAGTTTTCTTTTTTTAAAACGGCAAAATAATTTACGAGCTCAAAGTTTCCCGAAGCTATTATTGTTCTCGTTTTAAGTATTTTCACTCTATCCTTGTGCCAGAAAGGATTTTATTATCTTTGTATTTCAATATCCTTTGCCTTGCCTTTCTCAGTGCAATAACTCCACTGTTCTACTCCAATCTTACGCATTACTGGTCACGATTATTACCATTATTCCACAAGACCAGACGACGCGCAAAGCAAAAATCTGCAGAAATTCACCCAGCGAAACCGAAGAGAGCCGCCGGTCGCTTAACCGCAGGCGGCCTTCTCGAAAATTGCTCAGCCCAGCAAAGTGTACATACATATAAGCGGGGGCGAAAAGGCGGCAAAACGGCTGGCGCACGCACTTTGCGTAAATTCGCTCGCCTCGCTCTCTTTTCCGCGGCGGCGCGCGGCGACTCAATTAGGCTTACAAAGCGTCGCGCCGGCCGACAAATTCGCCGGTCGTGCCGTCGAGTCAGCGGCATGCAGCCGTTGGCAAAGGTGCGAGGAGCGGATAGAGTCTGAGTGCGTGAGCGGGGGGCGCGGAGGAGAGAGAGAGCGGGGGGGGGAGAGGCCAAGTGCAACGACACAATCGCCTTTGACGTGGCTGGCAGCTCTCTCCCCCCTCTCCTCGTCCCCCCCGCAGCGCGCTTTTCCGCATTTTCACCTGGCGACGACGACTACGACGCGCCCAAGGCACAGTTGCAGTTTACAGCGCGCCGCTGCCTCGACGGTTGTACGTATCGATCGGATGTATACACGCCTGCGGATGGATTTCCACCGATGGTCTGGTTAGTGTGTGCGCGCGTCGTGCGCCGTCTCTCTTTTTATGGGCCTTTCCCGAGCCGGCTTTAACGAGGAGCACCGCGAAGGTCGCTGCTCTGCTCCGCGGTGGTTGTCTGTTTCGCAAGGGGGACTGCAATTTTCTCTCTCCGGCGCTCTCGGTCGTGTGCCCTCGACGATTGCGAGGTTTGTTTATAGAGACGGTGGTGGTGGTGGCCGCGTCGCGTAGACGGTGCAGTCGGGTGAAAACGCGAGGAAGCGGGAGACTCGGCTGCAGCTGCTTGTTTTTAATGTGTATAAGTGTGCGTTATTAAACTGGTTTTTAACGTTTGTCTTTTGAGAAAGCGACGTTTTGCAAGGAGACAGCTCTGCTGAAGTGTATTATTGAGAAATTGGGACATTCTTTTAGGAGATATTCAACGTCTTCAGTTTAAATCAATTAATTTCAAATTTAAGGGCTTAAATCCTTACATTCCAAATTGCTCAACTTTCTGAACAGGAAGTTGTACGAATGCTTCTCTCGTTAGTAGGTAAATGTCTAATGATAACCATTAGTAAACGATGAGTGTTCCTTGGTGAAACTTTATCATATGACGTTTGAATTTACCCCGAAATGAGATCTCGGCAGTCCTACAGATGATACAAGTGCCTAGTTTGAATCTACAGTTTTCATCCACCGTCATTCAGTTCGATCCCCCTCAAAATTGAAATCCCAATCGAGTCTTCCTTTGCACAATAACCACAAATCGACCGAAAAATCAAAGGCATTAAAAATCCATCGGAAGCAGCCGCCCCTTCAATCGTCCCCGAGGCAAGTCTGAAGCAGCCCCTTCTCCACCGGCGGCCGGCAGAAGTGCCAGCGATTTCCATGCGCGATCGCGCGAAAAGATGCGCGCCGGCGGTGTACGTCGTCGAATCATCCGCTCGAGCGGCCTTCGGGCTACACAGACGGCCGATGTCAGCAGAGCGCCGTCGTCGACCCGCAGCCACTTCAGCCGCGCGGCGGCTCGCCGATAATATCCGATCCCCGCGCGGCAGCTTCCGCTCTGCCGGTGTGCGTCTTGTATTTCGAAACGGGCGCCGCGACGCGCACGTGCCAGCTGTCTCTCGTCCTCTCTCGAGCGCGCGCGTCTCCCGCTCCGGGCGCGCGCTCCCGTTTTTCCGCGCTTTTTCTCTCTCTCTCTCTCTCTCGCTTTTTCTCGACCCCCCCGCCGGGGGGCAAGTCGGAAAAAGGAGGACTTTCTTCAGCGCGGAGAGCTCGCCGGGGCTTTCTTAAGCGGCGGGCCTCGAGTTTTTGCTTGCCTGGAAGCCGGTTGCGCCGTTATGTATATAGGTTGGGGCTTTTGTTTTGGGAAATTAACGGTTGGGTTTTGCTTCCTGGTTTTTGGGGTTTCGCTTTCGGGCCACCGGGATTAAACGGTACTCCTTTTTCCAAGTTTTTATAATTACACCTTTTTCATTTCGTGAAAGTGTAGCAGTGTCTCACATTTTATATCTGCCGTCAAAAAGATAAGAAAAATTTTAACTGAAAATAAACAACGTGCCATTACGCGCTAATTGAAGTCAGTTCATTTTACTGCCCATTCCACAATCTCCCCGATGCAACTTGTACCTCGCGATAAATAAAGCTTACGGTATAGAAAGTCATATCCACTTATATAGACGAGCAGAAAAGTGCATCTTCAGCTCGAGGACTCGTACTTCCGTTAGAAACCAAGCCGGGAGATATACACGCGCCGGGGGGATCTCGAAAAAGAAACCAGACTTCACTTTCTCGGAGACGTCGGCGCGAAACGCGAGAGGCAAAGCCTGGCAGATCCGCCGCGGCGGCTAAAGATATGCGGGACGGGGTGCAGTTTCGGCTCGCGATACGCAGCTGAAAAAAAAAAGAGCAGAGCATTCTGTATTTATTTACTGTAAAAGAGTCTCGCTCCGTAACGGGAATATTACGGCGTACAAGTTGCCAACTTATTGGCTCGCGAGTCTCGCGCGCCTGGAAAAACCCGTTGGTATAACATCTAGTTTAATATGTTTCCCTCCTGGCATGCGATCGGAAGATTTTAATGCGCGACTACATGCAGATGTGCGAGGTGCGTTTCTGCGGATGGATATGCGATGATAAGAGGCTGAGTAACGAAACGGTTTTTCTGTAAAAAGGATACGGTCGGTCCGCTTCGGAGGAGAATTTCGAATTTCCGACGAAGAGCGGAATTAGTCGGATTTAGAGTGTTATTTGGAATAACTGTTTGTTATTACGAAAGATTGAATAGTCGAGCCTATAAAAGCTTCTGGCGAAACGCGGCAATTTCAGTCATCATTTTTAATGAAACAATTTGGAGAGTCTCTTCTGCGTAAATTTCTTCCTTTGCAAAATTGTACAATTTTTTTTCGGAAAAGAACAACAGGAAAGCGGCACCGTTTGCGTAAAACTTCAAGCGTTTAACCGTGATTGACAAGAAATTACACCGTAAAACACGGACAATTAGTCTCTCGCCGTTTTCTCCGCTTTACGCAATCTAACACATCTCTTGCTTACTAACAGTATCGTTTCGAGGCCGTCTTTAGCTCAATTTTCCCATGCCGAAAACGTGCGAAGTCGATTCAAAATTTAAGACTCCGAGAAAGTCGCGGTCTTATATCGACGCGTATTAATCAGTTTATCGCCCCTCCGTTTACTCGCTCGAAATATACGGTCTCGAACGGTGACTCAGCCTTCTTTAACTTGGAAAGTATTTCTAGCGAAGATCCCCCTTATATTCCACCTCGCCGATATTCAAACCAGCTCTCCTCGACGGCACTCTATTTCAAATTCATAAACGCGCCCACATCCGGCGACATCCGCAGCATCTCCTCTCCCTCTCTCTCTCTCTCCCGGAGAAACTCGTCCCTTTCCACCGGGAAAAGAGCGCTCGAATCGGACACCCCGTATGTCCGCCTCCTCCGCAGAACTCACACACGCGTTGTATATACGTACGGACGAGCCGCCGCGCGGAGACGAGAGCTCGAGGAGGATCCCGTTTATCGAGCGCGAGCATCGGTACTTCGCCGCTCGATGTAACCTTCCCTTCTTCCTCCGTGTATATATACTTCGTTCTGTCGGCGTGTACTTCAGACTCCTTCGTCGTCCGTTTAGTGCCCGCCGCGCCCGGAGTCATTATTTTCTTTTCCACGGAGCTTTCGATATTCCCTTCCGTCTTCTTCTTCGTTTCTGCGAGACGCCGCTGCTCCGCGGGTTTTTTTAGTTTCTTTCGGGCCGCGCGGCCAGAGACTTCGGCTCTCTTGCTTCTCTGGCTCTCTTTTTTGCGGCGCGACATCCGTCGAGTTTTCTTTTTGCCGGCCAAAACTCGATCCGTTTCTCTGGGTATATACATGTATATAGTACGCGGTGGCTTCTCGGCGCTGAAAATTTGTAGACTGCTGCTCGCTTGCTTTTATTTTGGCCTCGGTTCGATATCTGTTTTTTCCTTTTTTTTTTCGATCAACAAACACTCTTTCTATGCACAACCAGGCAAATACACACAGTGCCACTTTTAATTAAAGCATCCAAACAAAAGTAGCCTACGATTTATCACCGAATGGCGAACAATCCCAATTTATCGCACTGGGAATCAAAGTGTTGCGCGTAATGGTAATCAGTACCGAGAAGCGACGGGCTTCTTAAAACCGTCCGCCAATTTTCTCGGATCATCTTCCCGATGATACATTGTCGATTTAATGAGTACCCTTCGATAATGGAAATTACGACGTACCGATAATACGCTACCCGAAGTTCGGCCTCGTTGCGTAAATAAACTGCACCCGGAGGGGGTTCGAGGCGAAAAAAATTTGAATTTATCGCGCGTAACTTCAGCCGAAAAGTGGCAGTGGTTATTTTAATTTTGAAATTTACCAAAATATGGTCTCGAGAGGCAGCCGTAAATAGTAATTTAAATTCTTAATCGGGACGTGATTCGAGATTACCGCCAATTAGCGAGGAGTCTAATCGTCGCGGTAAACGAAGAATCTTTGTATAATGTAAATGAAGTTATCAGAAATGCATCAGCTCCCGTTTTGTTTGCGTTGAAGTACAACATTTCGAAGAATTTCGCATTCCGCGAATTTGCCTTTAAGGCCAAAACACCTGTCATTAAAGTCACGTGAAGTAACAATTTTATGCGTTACCAACCTTTAATTAAATACACTGCAATGCCCGAGAGAGAAAGAGAGACCGAACGTTTTTCTCTCTGCTTTCATTCCGAATACGCATATTTAAGCTAATGAATAGCTTTTTGCGAGGAGAGCATTGAAACTTTTTATCGTTAAACGCGCGTAATATCGGACTGTTAGCGTACATAAACGCCGTGTTATTTGCTTTTATCGTAACGATCGCGAATCCCATTTTCATACAAAGTTAACATTATACGAAGGGCGAAACGTTAACGGTTGTCTGCGCGGCTCTCCTTTTCTGCCGAGTAACAGTTTTATTAAAGGCAAACGAAAGTCGCAATTAAACGAATTGACGACCCACATCGCCTTCTCGTTTAAGGGAATTGGTCAATCGAGGCGTCCAAGGATGCGTCATCGATCGATTTCTAAATTGAATTAAGGCCCGCCATCAGTTTCTTTTCAAAACGGCTCCGCCATGAAACTCAAGCCGCCGCCGCCGCCGCCGCCGCCTCCCCCGAATTTCCATCCGTCAGCAACTCCGCCGAGCAAAGGTCGTTCTTTCCGGCTTGAAAGAAAAAAAAAATATCTCTCAAACCTCCTTCCTAATAGCTCCCTTTCTCTCGCCTAACCGTTCCGATTCATCCTTTCTCCCCTTTGTCGTCGTCTCGCGAAAATTCTGACGTCGCCTCTCTCTCTCTACATATTAGTTTTAAGGTATGAATGTATTTATTGATTGAATGTGTTGTATATATCGGTGTGCGTGGATTTGTATGAATGTGTGTAAATAG
>UCOL01005293.1:0-12033 GCA_900474335.1 Ormyrus nitidulus | reverse complement strand
GCTGTACAAGTCGATCGTAGCGCCCTACGTAGGTGGCAGATTTGAGAAGCTTGCTCGGCTTCACTAAGAGCATCACCCCCACCACCGGAGTTTCCAGACCTGTATGTACGACCGTGATTGTAATAATAATAATAACTGTTTCCTTAATTACGGAATACACGTGCAAAAAGAGTCAGAACAAAATTCCTTTTCTTATAACAGTGTATTTTTCAACAAGATGTTAATTCATTGACGTCTGAAGACAAAACGGTTAAAAAAGTTTTCCGCTGCTTCTGGATACTCAATTCTGCTTTTCTCCTTTCTTACCGTCAGCGAGATGGCCTTTTTGCCTTTTTCTCCATTTCTAATATTCTTATTTAAAAGAAAAAAAAACAGGAGAATCTGCGCCGGACCTTCCTCTTCGCAGACTGTACCGCGGCTGTTATATAACTTTACTTCATTTTTATTTCATTTTTACTAATTAATATCCAAACAGAATACAATAAATTACAATGAATATTTTATTCTTAAGTATAAACGTAACATTCTCTCTTATTATAATTGTAACAATAAGAACGTTCAGATTTTAATCGTCTCACAGTCCAAAATTATTTAATAAATCAAACCTATTGATTACAATTATTCTTCTCAATGTTTCAACCTTTTTATTCAATCCAAATATATGTCGTTTAAAAGAAGCTGTCATTTTGGAAGAAAACTTATTCTTATTATCAATTTGTACTTCAATTTTCAAAAAGGAAAGCTTCCAAAAAGCTTCAGTAGCTTCCCAAGAATAAAACATTATAAATCATTCCCATAACAAAAAATCCACTATCCAACCAAATGAAACTCTAGTTGTCAATAATAAACAGTCTGCATGTCAAAAACTGTTTTAATTCAATTGAATAATGAATATAATTACCTTATCTTTGAATACGAATGTTTTGTTTTGATTGAACAAAATTTAAATTCAATGAGGATTTATTGTATACGTAATAGTAATAAATTTATTATTTATTAGGTTTGAATTTTGGAAATTGAAATTGCATTTGATCTTATGAATTCCAATTTTAACGAATTATTCAATGCTATTTTTTTTAGATTATTACATGCATCATTAAGAAAAACAATTATTTATAGCTTTCATACAATTACTGGAACTACTAGTTTTTTCCTGTCGAATCTCTAAGAACAGTTTTTATCTATTAAACAATTGTATTCTCAGTATTGTTCAATGCTTTACGTTTCTAGAAAATAGAAAACGCTCTATTTTTCGCTGTCAAATCTGTATGAACAGTTTATTATATATCAAAAAATTGTATACATACTCAGTATTCCACAGTTATTAATGTTTTACTTTTCTAGAAAATTAAGTGTCGTAATAGCATACACTACGATCTCGATGACAATGACAATGGAAAAATTAATAACTAAAGTGCGTTAATCATTAAACAAAATGAGCAGAGACAATTTATGTTCATTTTAATAACACATAGACTACAAAAAACATTTTCACAGTAGAGCAGCAATAAAAGTATAAAATACCAGTTTATATACGCAGAATCTTTCATTAAAATTCCATCTATATCGACAAAAGCTTCACGCCATCTATTCGTCAATTGACGCAGAGCATTGCTCATTATCACTATAATTGAAACAATCAACTCTTATCTCCCTCATCTCTGATTCCCATCAATCTCGTGCTTACGCAAAGCCCTAATCGCCTTTCCGCACCAGGAAACTCCTCCAGGTAAAAAGATAACGTCGAATAACTGATCGAAGGCCAAGCGAAAGTAGTGCGATCCCGAAAACTGGCATCATAGGAGGATAAACCGCTTTACGCAGAAGCGCGTTGTTTATCCGCGGACTTTCCTCCTCGAGCAGACAATAGCTGACACACAGAATAGCCTTTCCGGACAATCCAGCTGAATGTGTCACATAGGGGAAAAGGTAAGTTGTGTATATAAATACTCGCTTCGGGATTGGGAAAGCCAGAAGTTAGCTGTCGTCTCGTCAAGAAGGACTAAGTAAGCAGCCGGACTCGAGATGTTCTCCAAATACTTTTTCTGTATCTGCGCTCTGATGCTGTTCACTGCCGTTGTCAGCAGTGCAGTCGAGGAAGTCACTTTGGAAGCCGAGGAAGATGAGACCGAGGAGCGCAACCCCGTAAGTTTTTTTTTTTATTATATAAACATTTATTTGGCTTTATGTTATTAAAGCTGTTTCAAACTTTAGGAAAAACGAACGAAATTTAAATAACAGTTCGGTTGCACGTCGTCAGGTGCTTAAAATGTTTGTGTTTCAAGGACTAAATAACAAAAACATATTATTTCCTTATTGAACGTTACGTCTCGCCCAACTCATATTTAAGAGACTCAATTGAATATAATGACTATCCAAAATATTTATCCTCATCGATCGCTTATCGCGCTGAATTTAACATTTAAAAAGACTAGTTTCAAATAAAGTAATAACTCGGCGCTCGATTTAAAAGAGACGCTTCCGCCTCGCGCGCCAAGATTCATTCCTTAATCACTCTCGACGCTCTAACGCATTAAAATTTTTCCCAGGCGCTGGCCATCGCCATCCGCGTCATTATGCAGGCCGTGAGATGGGCGGCGAAGCACTGCGCCAAGGAGGCGGCGCAGAATTGCAGGCAGCACTGGAAGCACCCCAGGGAGCTCGTCCACTGCGCGGTACGCACACACAAACATTTGCATGCACGCCCAATGCAGCGCCGTTTCTCAACGAGTCTCGGCGGTAATTTGTATTTATTTCGTTTTTTTTTAAATCTTTATTTTTTTTTCTTTTTGCAGAAGGGATTCCTCGAGGCTAACAAGGGACGCTGCGTTGCCGGCTGAGATGCTCTCTGATTTTGACACGTTTTGACTGATTTTATAGTGTTTCGTAGATTATAATGTGTGCATAAATTATTGAATATTTTTTACGTATTTTGGAATAAAATCTTATTTATTTATAGAAAAAATACAATGAACGTCTCTTTTTTTGAAAATTTATCACGCATATCCTAAAATACATATATTTAGCTCTTCATAAATCTAATTCTAACTGATCGACATTCTTATCTACAAGAGTTAAGTGTTACATTGAGTTTCGTAGTAATACATTTTGTAATACCAGTAATTTTATCGCAGAACTTTAGCTCTCATTTACATAAATTTAAACGAACTTGTGTAATTGTCTTATTTTAAATGTAAATAATAATTGACATCATAGAAATGCGATTGAATCATAGAAAATATGTTGACACCAAAAAATTATTATTATTACTTAAATTCTTAGTTATTATTTTTAATAAAACACACTTAACTTTTAGTAACGTTTACTACCGTAAATTATCACTTTTAGTAAAATAAAAGTTCATGGCTTGATAATTGACAGACAGGCACTTGATCTAATTATAGAAAAGTCGATATAGCTTTTATCACATTTCTTTATTTACTCCTACTACGCAATTGCACCCACGTACACTTACATTTTTAACTAAACACCACTCAAATCCTAAAATTTCTATCCGCATTGCCGCACCGCTTCTTATTGCTCCTGATGTACTCCTCCTGCAAACCAAAAAAGCCGCACATATCAATCCCACATCTCCAACCGCGCCATCCGCCACAACACTCACCTTGCAATTGATCAGCTCCTTCCTGTGATGCCAATACTTCTTGCAGTGCAGCGCGGCGTTCAGCGCGCAATTCTTCGTGATCCTCCTGTTGTGCCTGCGATTGTGCCTCATAATCACCCCCAGAGCGACCGACACGTGCTGCAACGCAAGCGACACAATCACCCTCCATCACGCTCGCGATATCCGCTCGCACATATCCACTTACCGGCATGCGGCCGTCGAGCACCTGCGAGTCGTCCTCCTCCTCGTCGTCGTTGCGATCGTCGCGCGGACGTCGCTTATCCGCCGTCGCGGCGCAGACGAGCAGAATAACAAGCAGCACGAGGAAAGAGCGCGCCGGCATGTTTATCTCGACTGCCAGCTGTCCCCTCGAGGCGAGCCGCGACTGTGTTGCTCGACGCGAAAAAGCTGCGTGTACTATAGAGAAACTATCACTTGCGTTCGGTTCCTTTTTTTTTCTCCAAGACGGATCGGAGCGAAGAAAGGGGGAATTAAGGCGTGAATGGGACTTTAGTTGGTGACAAGATTGGCGTTGAATCGACTCGAATTCATTTATTGCTGATGAATCATCGTGTGATTCTTTAGTGGCGAATTAGAAAGTTTAATTCAAGGTTGATCGAAAGATGAGATAGGGGGGTAATTGATGAATTATTTTAAATACTCTTATCAGATAATGTAATAAAGACAATGAGATTTAACTATTAAGACGGTATTTATTAAAGAGTTGTAAGTACATTGCATAATAATATCGAGTTTCCTTATTTAAATCTATTAATAAGATGCTCCGATTACTAATAAGCACTTGTTTCAAGTATTTACGTCTGCGGAATGTAAGAGGCTACTCATCTAGGTGCAAATACACGCATTAAAATCGTTTAATTTACAATTCTGTAGCTTCCTCTAAAGAAATTTCTCTGAAATAAATAAAAGTGATTTTCAATTCACGTTTATATTTAAAAATTAAGCGAACCGAGAATTTAGCCGGGTAAAATTATAATTAAATTCCAACTTACCACGCAACCTCTGAGAGCTGCATGGTCTTTCCAGAATTCCAAGCAAGCGTCAGCGGCTTCGTTAACCAAATCCATATCGTCAGCCCATTTGAAGGACCTTCTAATAAACGACCTGGTCATTTTCAACTGAGAAAATAATTGATGTATAATTATTATTTCTTGATACAAAAAAATGTATACTAATTAATTTAGGGGTACTTCAATTAATCAGAGCAACAAGTTCTTTAAAACCATGAGTATGGAGGAAATTCATATTGAAACATTTTACTATTATAGTTTTTTCTGGAATTATGTACGTTGGCGAAATATTTGTTATACGAATTAAATGCACAGATTATGATTTGTATTATAATATAACTTTCTCCGGAAAAAAAAAATTCATAACATTTTAGGAAAACATAACGTTTCAATATGACTTCTTTTTAGACATGATATATAAAACGATGACAATTATTAATTTGAGCCAAGATTATATTCAGATTTTTAAAGTAAACGAAAAAGAAGTATTGGTAAATTAATCAAGATAGACTTACCGCTTCAGAATATTCAAAAGAGCGATCGTTCTCGTCTTCTAGTGTGATAATTGTTGGTTCTTCCATGGATTCCCGCGATTCTTCTATGATCGCCGCATTGATGACTATAACCGCGAATAAAAAGACGAGGCAAAATCCAAAAAAGTAACGACTGAGCATTTTTGAATTGAAATTTACTTCTCGCGTACTACTACTCTGTTACTACTATTCTGTTACTACAGTTACTACAGAATTCGACTCACTTCCACTCGGTATTTGTAGCTGGTCGATCAATTAGATAATGATTTTTTTTCCAAAAGATATATTGTAAAGGGGTAAAGGAGCATCCGTTCGTTTTAATGAAGTAAAATAACAAAATGGAATCTTAATTGGATGGATAGAATTTGTGATTTCACAGAAATTTTAAGGAAGTTCCTGATAGCAAAGTATTCTCAATTGTCTGATTGATAAGTCGAAATTTTGCGCAACGGATGCTTAAACCGGAGGTTTATTGCAGAGGATGACAGGAGTTTTATCGAATCGGAACTATATAATTGTATTCTAATTAATTCTTAATTACTTCTGAATAAATTTGCCAATTAATTATAATTAAAATATTTTGAAAAAGATTTATAAAATAAATAAACTTAAATAATTTTTTTTAAGGCTGACTAAATGAAAATTAATATTTTAAACGAAACTTTACTGAAATATATTCTGCTAAAAAATAACAGTTTAGAATAATTACTAATTGTTATAGACATATAAGTATTAATTTATATTTTTGTTTTAGGTTTTAAAACGATTAAATTATTGAACGGTCTGTAATATGGTCTGTAATATTATCATAATGCAATAATAATTCGCCAAGTCCTTTTAAGGTGGCTCCGGCATTGCGGGCCATATCATGAAGGAGCCCTGTGAGGGGCACTGAATAATATTTTAAAAAAATTTTGTATTTTTTTTTTCTTATGGACTTGCTAATTCGCCGGAGCCACCTTAACGATGAAAGGCCTTTTTCGTCGCAATTTATCACTCAATTTAATGAGGTGCAGTTACACTGGTATAGCGATCGCATTTACTCTTTCTGTAATATTTAGCAAGTAAAAATATACAACACCTTCGATATATCTTACTAGATACAGGCAATACTTTTTTCGCTCGAATATATCTCGTTTCGAAATCGATTTCTTTGGTTTGACAAGATCTGTTTTCTGTCAAATTTTCTGTCTTTAGCATTGAGATAAAGTATCCATTTTTCATCGCCTGTTATAATTGGATGCAAAAAGTCCTTTCTTTTAAACCTCAATGAACAGACACATAATATTTTGCAAGTTTCGTTCCTACTTATATTGACTTAATAAGTTCTATGATTTTTCAGAAGGTTATATAATAAAGCATGACTTTATAACGAATAAATATGAACAAAAACCTACATTCAACTAGCATTAAATTCAACTGCAATAATCAAAAAAATTAATACACTATAGTTATGGAAATATTTTAGTTTTCATATAAGGACAAATATGTGCGGTATTTCAAAAAAAGCTCGTACCTTTTTCTTATTGGATTCCATTTGACGAAACGCTGAGATACGCGTTTTCTTTTGTGGCCAAAAAATGATCTCCTGCAATAATTATCCAAGATCCATGATCCCCCGGTGAGGGTGAATATTCCCCTTTTTCGTGTTAGCTATTTTTATTTATCCAAAACAAAAATTAATCACTTCCCATTTCATGCCACACTAAAATTTAAATGTCGACCGAGACATCGGTATCAGTTTTATTTAAGCATGTTTAACTAACTAATGCGAAATGCATTTTTCCCAACTCAGTCATGAAATAATCCTGATTTCATGCTAGAAAGTAGCATAGAAAATCGAGTATTTCAAGCGTTTGACAACATTTTTTCTTTAAGCGGGGAAAAAAACCGTTTTTCTCCACACCAACCCCAATGGAAATAAAAATTGTACAAAAACGTATGGAAGCGTATGCAAATATATGAAAAAATTTAAAAACATACGAAAATGTAAGTTTGAGTATCATTTCGAACATTTCGTACTTTTATATGTTTACGTACATTTGCGTATGTTTCCGTATATTTGTGTACGGTTTTATAGGCTTTTGTACATTTTTATACGTATAAAATTATGTATTTATACAATTATTTATTAAATTATTTATTTTTTTACATATAAAAAGATAAGAAAACGTACTAAAATGTACGGAAAACCTATATTTTCTTACATTTTCGCACGTTTTCGTACCTTTTTCACACATTTTTTATACATTTTATATATCTATTGGGGAAAAGAGAGCTTTTCATTTTTTCGCTAAAAAAAATCGGTGTCTAACACGGGAAGAAAAGCTATTTCAGACTCGGGTGAGGTTTTCAGCACTTGTCTCTACAGAACACCTCACCCTCCCTAGAAATAGATTATTTTCTCCGCTTGTTGCACAATGTACTATTGTATCTCAACTAAAACTATAACGACCCTGAATACCTTTCTTTTCTTTAAATGGACTTGGTTAAGTCAAAATTTATAAACTAAATGAAATAACAAACATATTATTCCCAAATAAGACTCGATACATGTTTCAGGAAAATCGATTTTGGTCACAACATGTTGGTTTAATAACGAAGAGAGTTTCCTTGTCGGTCATAACAAAAGCAGTAATCCCATGCCTCTAATCTAATTTTCTTTATAGAATGATTTATAGAATGGTATCAAACGTCTCGGGGATCTCTTTCTGCAAATATTTTCTTAATAAACGATTGGCGCATTTAGCCACGTTTTATGTCCTTACTTACGTATGCAAGGGCGAAAGCTTTTTACTATAAAAAAGCAGGTCATCTTCTTGGAAAGTACAGTTAGTCGCTTCACCGAAAGTAATCAACTACTAAATCCAAGATGTTCTTCAAATACTTCTTAGGACTCTGCGTCTTCGTCTTCTTCGCTGTTGTTATCAGTGTCAGTGCTGAAGAGGATGATACAGATGAGGGTTTAGAAGAACGCGCCAACCCAGTAAGAAGTCTTTTAATTTTTTAGTAAATTTTAATTATTTTAAAATAGATTTTTAAACATCAAATTTATTTGAATTGAAGCCAATCGCGGTTACATGAGCTTATATTAAAATCTGGAAAAATGAATATTATATTTTGTTCGTTACCTCAGACGATACTTATCCATTCTCAAATTTTTTTTATAAATAATTTTAATACTACGTAACACCAAAAAGGAGCAGAAAAACCTGACTTGTAGTCGATCGATTGAATTTCAGGCTGTTACAATCGTAATCAAAATCATCGCAAAGCTGTTCAAAGGAGCCGCCGCCAAATGCCTCGGCGAAGCCGGCAATCTCTGCAAGGGCCACTGGAAACATCCAAAAGCAGCTCTTCAATGCGCTGTAAGTATTATCCCAGTCCTTTCGAAGAAATTCGTTATTTCTCTGCGAACGATATTTTTAACGAACTGATTCTGCATTGCAGGAGAACTTCTTGAAACAGAACAAGGGACGCTGCGCCGTTGGAAAGTAAATTTGGCATTGTTACAAGATCGATCGATCATATTACCGGTATTATTTTGTTGTAATTGAATATAAATAAACGCATTTTTCTTGAATAGACTTGTTTAATGAAAATAAATCCTATATCCTCTTCCAAAAGAACTATAACAATTGAAGACCGAACTAAAAAATTGTAATTAGTCTTTAATAAAATACATCGTAGTGCAATAAATTTAATATTCTTAAATAAAATATTCTTAAATAAATCAGTTCTTCAATTAATTAAGTCTAAGCGTCGTTCCTAAGTTTCTTTATATCACATTTCGAATGCAGCGGATCAACTTTTCTAGACCAAGGTGATTGTTCTGCTTTAGATATCGTAAAGGATATTAAATTTGAAGCAAAGTAAGATTATAACAGATTTTCATATTCATTATAGCACGAAAAGGGGAATATAATTCCTTCTATTAGAAATTATCTTAAATTTTAATAGATCAGAGGCACAACGGGTTATTCTATTTTAGTTACTTATATAAAAGTACCCTGTTTATTATTAATTATCATCTAAAGTAAAAAGATATTAGAATATTACAATAGAATTTGTAAGGTTCAAATTTTAATAGTAGCATAAGTAAATATAATTTAGAATATTTTTAGCGTATTTAACTCCAAATTAATTTAATAAAATATCTGTATTTTTTATAGTCATATTTCTACACAGTTTCCAACGTATAAAACCTTTATTTTTCTCTTTAAATACCTTCCATTTATCCTTGTTTCTTTTTATTACTTACGCACCATTACCCAAATAAGACTGATATCGGGCTTACATTTTAAATCAATGGTTCGTCATCATTTTACACTTCTATTATGTTCAATCGCAGCGGCATCATAATAGTAAACAAGGAAAGACTGAAAAAAATATCTACGTCTTATTTTTGCTAAGTGATATTCTTAAGTATTACTATAGTTATTGTCTAAAATACACCTACTCAGGAAAATCAAGTAATACCAGTATTCTACAATTAAATCTTTCATAAAGTAATATGTTATATTTAGTGCTACTACAGATTCCAGTTAAATTTTACTTTACAAATTAAGTTTAGTAATTATTTTATTTGTTTAGCATTACTGATAAAAGAATTTTGTAGTTTTAATATAATTCTAATAAATCTTTTTAAAAATGAAAAACAGCATCGAAACGAACTGCTTGTAATATCTATTAATCTCCCTTTTCAAAATTCAAAATTTACGAATATTTTTCAAGGCGGCAAAAGAGACTAATATCAAGGAAAAACTCAACAACATAGATTGATTTGACCAAACCTATAACAAATCATTTAAACGAACACTGTTTCCTTGTCCACCTATTAAAAGCACGGTGCGTAATTGTAAACTAGAATTTTACACATTTTTAAAGTAGACATTTCAATTCCAAATATGCATTTAGCAAAGGTGGTATTATGCAGTTAATCGCACTTTCATGTTAATAGACCGACGATTTGTCGCTATAAAAAGCCGGGCACAGTCCACCAAAATCGTAGTCAACCGCTTTACTTTACTTTCCCGAAAAGTACAACCAACCAACAAACCTTCAAGATGTTCTTCCGCTACTTCGCCCTTCTTTGTTTCATTGGATTCTTCGCGGTCGGCATTCAAGTCAGCCAGGCCGAAGAGGAGATTGAGGAGCGCGCTGGTGGCGGTGTAAGACTTTACATTATTTAACATCATTTTGCATTTAACATCCCGCGACAATTAATGTAATTTTTAATCGACGTGCCGCGAGAATTGTGAAATTTTGTAAGATGATCGGTAAATTCTATTAATTCCTTCGGACTGATTTGGCGAAGATCTTGGAGATTGTGATTCAAATTGATTTTCAAGAAGGACATTAAAGGCTCATCAAGTACAAGTTTTAAACTATCGCGATATCAATTTCAAAGAATTATCTATAAGATATCAACAGGAGACAAGAAAACAATTCTTTTCGAAAACTGAGTACACATTCCAAAATCGAACTTTGATTTTAATGATTTCGAACTCAAATGTATAATTCAAAACATTCTTAAGAAAGTTAAAAAAAACGTAGCCATATTGAAAATTTCCGCACTTTGAACCGCAGCTTTTCGTATAAACTCACGTAATTAAACGCAAGGCATCGTTGAAAAATATTCACTAAAAAGTTTCCCCGACGAATTTCCAGGCGGCAGCGAAGGCCGTCGCGAAGATAATCGGATCGCTGTTCGCCGGTGCCGCTGCCAGCTGCATTGGCGAGGCCGCTGCTCATTGCAAGAGCCACTGGAAGCATCCAAGCGCGGCTCTCAAATGCGGCGTAAGTTTCTTGCTTTCAAATTGATCGCTTACTTTATTCAGTGTCTTTACGTGCCTTCCTTTTTTTCGTTGCAGAAAGAATTTTTGAAGAACAACAAGGGAAAATGTGCAACTGGAAAGTAAAGCTGGCTTCCAGCAAGGGGCTCGGTTTAATCACTGGTTCAAGTGTTTTGATTTCCTGATGGTGTAATTAAGAAATTTAAATAAATTTGGCATTTGTGAAAATTAATCGCCTCTGTTATATTTTTCTCCCTTGGTTTGTTTTCTGATTTCATTTTTGAATACACAATGACAAAAAGCATATACATACACATTTACTCATATACATACTCATAACTCTTACATACTCATTTTGCTGCGTTCATTTGGAACATGTTTTTTTAAAGTAAATCAAAAAAGGAATGACGTTCATTCCTTCTAACGTTCGATTTTCAAAAGCCATACTCTTTTACTTAAATTTTAATACACTCTTTTTAGCTAAATGTAAGAAAATTTAATCGAATTAAATTTTGAGTGTTCTAATTCAGGACACTAAAATGTGAGATCAAACTTTATTGATTGAAAAAAGTTATCCAAAAATCTAAACTTGATCAGCTCAAAAAAATATTTTAGGATAAAGTTTTTTTTAATCATTAGAATTAAATGTTGTTAAGTAAAGTTATTGAACAAACATCGATTTTTCTTATATTTTAACTAAAAGAGCGCACAAGTTTTCAAAAATCAAGCGTTAGATTGAATGGACGTGGCTTCTTTGATATTTTAATAATAGAAAACATATCCTAAAGTTCTGTATTTCAAACATGTTAGACTCTCTTTAATTATTGGTAATGTGAATACAAAAAATCTTTAGTTAACTATATACACTTTTACTATGAAAATTTTAGCTTTCTTAAAGCTTCGTCAGAAGCAAATGCAAGATAGGGATACAAGGCAAACAAATTTGCAAATATTTTTAATACTAAAAACCATTGATACTTTATTGTAAAAATCACTTAAATCTAATGAACACATAAATATCATAACGCGTTATTACAGAAGTATAAAAA
>UCOL01005292.1:0-12037 GCA_900474335.1 Ormyrus nitidulus | reverse complement strand
TTTAACTTTTATCAAATGGATATAAATAAAAATAATTAGATATTTAATATTCGGTTAATATCAGAAAGTAAGGGCGCGCGAAACGCGCAGAATCTTGCTAGTAAATGTAAAATAATTATGAACTATTATCTAAACTTGTAATCTTAAATGGGGCAGCCGGTCTTAGCTATGTAAAATAAACTTTATTGATACAGTACAGTTTAATTTTTATTTTTCAGAAAACTTTTCTTGAGATAAACAATTCATTTTTAAATGGATCAAATCTTCATAAAAATTTTGTTTTATTTCAAAACGATGTTAAACTTTTTATATTATGAAGAATAAAAATCGAATTTTAAAATGAACCTTATCATTTTTGGATGGATACTTTAATTAAAAAAAAACTTCTGTCTATTTTAAATACTTCAATATGTGATTAAATATTATGAAGTTTACTTACTAATTTATAATGAAGTACAAATTAAGTTTATAGTATTAGGATTTGGATTATTGGAAATAAAATTGTAATAATATCGTTTTTAATATGTGATATAAGTACTTTTTATTTAAATTATTTAATTAATTGCACATAAAAATATTAATAAATCATTGGAGTTTTATTTGTGTTCAAGTAAATGAGTATAATAATAGCACAATTCAATATTTACTGCATTTATTAAAGTATTAAATATTTTAAAGTGCGATAAGCAGATTATCAAATATTACCTACGATAGATTTACATATCTTAGGTATTTGCTGTCTCCTAACAAGAAAAGTATACACGCAGTTTATCTCGTCAATTTTCTTCATTTAATTGCAGTGCACGAAAAATATTAGACATATAAATTACACAATAAGTATAAAATACATATCTAATATTTTTTTTGTGTACGGCAACATATCACGGATTCAAAAAATATGACGAAGTACATAACTCGAGTACTATTCTGTAACACTTAATATCGCAGTTTTTATGACCTGTATAAAAAAAGATTCATACTTAAATGTAAGAAAGGAGTACATTCTCGACAAGAACATTGTATTCGCGTTTTTGTCAATGCAAATAATTATTTTATCATAAATCTCTAAGACTTTCTTATTACGCTGAAATTGCAGGCACATGAGTGTATGCGAATAAATTTCAGTTGCAATGTTGTTTATGTAAAAAATTATTTCACTGTGGTAATTGCGAAAAAATATGCCTTAAAATATATTTACTATAATATTTTAAGAAATTTATGTAATAATCCTAATAACCTATTAACAAACAACTAATAAATAAATTTCGATTCACACAATCTTAAAATTTTGGTTTTCAATAAATATATTTTAATTAATTTTTATAACATTACAATGCTATTCATTAGAGAATAGATTATTTTCATGAGTAACATCCATCATAAAAGAACAATTAGCGTTAGACCGTAGATTTGTGAATTTTACTCTACTGCAGATTGCAGATTAAATGCAGAGCCTTAATATCTTGGTGTTAGGAAAAAATCTTACAAGCCTCTAGAACTCGTAAGACTGCACGTATACGTACCAGTTGAACACCGCAACCGTAAATACTCGAAATTTGATGCATAAAAATTACTAAAAAGATAATGTACATTTTTTCCTTTTATGGACGTGAAAAAGTATTTATACATATTACGTATATTTACTATAAACCTATATCCTGATGCTAATTAAAATATAGGCAACTAAACGAGTGTTAACAAATTCACAGTTCATTCGCACTTAATCGATTGTTCGAAAATGGTACAAAAGAAAGCTAATCATTTTTATTTTTTCTTCTTACTGCTCTTTTCCACTTTCTTAACAGTACTACCTGAAAAAAGAAAAGAGAATATTATACCAAACTGTTGGAATTTTGAACGTGAGAACAGCTAGACGACTGATATTGCAAACCATATTGAAGCGCAGATGAGAGAGACGAATATAGATATTGTACTGCAAGTGATAGAAATAATGTAAATAACTTAAAAGTAAGAGAAAATTAACATTTTGCAAAAAGCAGTTGCAGCTATTGGATTACTAAATTAAGGTTCTAAATTCATTTTAAATTTACTAAAATGAAATATATTTCTTATTCCTCAGATATTAAAATATAATATTTGAAATACCAATCTTTATGTTTAAAGACTGGTATTTCAATGAATGAGTTTTATATTTTAATATTTTTTCTGTGAACTTAAACAACTTAATTAAATTATAATTTCAATTACAAAAAATAATAATAATCATTATATCGCTCGCTTATTTTTTTAATTAAATAAAAATTAAATACTTATAAACTACTACATAAATTATATATAAAATGCATATAATTTAACTCGGTATGGACAATACAAAAGGACATGCAAATAAAGGTTTAAAAAAGAAAAATTGGTTACTATGTACATACATGTATAAACAATTTATTACGCCAACGAAACTGTACAGAAATTTAAAGTGGTCTGAATACTTTATTCTGCCACACGATTTTTACCCTTACGGAATTTAAGTACCAATTAACTTTTCTACAGTAAAAATAAGAGAATAATAATGTCAGTTTTCTTATCAATTATTAACAGGAACTCTCGTTTCAAACCAAAAAGTCGCACGTTTTAATTCATGCATTTTGATACTTTTGATTACAGATCTGCGACTTTTGATAAAGATTTCGAATTGCTAGATTTACCTTAAATTTTAAGTTTTCTTCCAATTACTTATTGGATATAAATTTACAATGAATTTACAATAAATTTACAAGCACTCGATTAAATTGTAAGCTTAATTACTATTGCTTAGAAAATACACATACTTTACGAAGTTTGGTTTAAGGGTAGAGTTACGTGAAGTCGCGTTTTCTTACACCTTGGAGAGTTGTAGTTTGCAAATATGCGTACAGTCATTTTTGGCAGTAGATTTTGGTAGATTAATGAGTAAGAACATCGTATATGCAGTTTTAATTTTAAAATAAACTGCATTTGATTTGTTACATTCTAAAATGTATTGTTAAAGAGTAAAGAGTAAAAAGGGTTTTAAAGTCTTCATTTTAAAATTTTTTCCCCTCGCCTTATAGTTTTAAGTCGATAAATTCAGTCTTGCAATTAAAATAGGTTTGTATAAAAATTCTATAAAAGTAGAGCTAAAGCTGTAACTATTTTTAAACTATTTTCAAAATTTCCGTCGTCATATTCAAAGTTGTATGTAAATAATGTTCAGTCGATGGGAGCGAAAACGTGATTAAAAAAGTTATTAAATAGTGTTCAAGAATTAAAAAAAAGTGTATAAAAAAGTTGAGTTTCTTGTTTACTCGTATTCAAATGAAATTGCAAAATTTCATTGTCATATTTGGCAGGATTTGCTCATTTTTCTAAGTCTTTCATTAGAGTAACACAATAAACGACTTTTGACGATATCTCTGCCTTTAAACCTTTAAGAATGTGGCTTCTAAATCCTGGAAGGTTGAATTCATGCGTATTCCGGGTGGAAGATTTAAGAAAAATCCTCTTGCTTTGGAACGTCGTTTTGATTAGCCTCTGCTAGGTACCTTTTCCCTACATGCCGTACAAATAGCCACATGTAATTTCACATAATGTACGTAAATTAAACAATTCCGACTCCCATCAATTAATGAAGAAATTAATCAATCAAATAGGTCTTTTCTTAAGCAACATTAATCCCCCGATGATGAATATGATCTTTTTTTAACTTTAGACACATTAACACAGGCAACCAAACACATATTACACGGCAGTGGGTTGTGAATACAGTCACGCGAAGTACACATTTAACTAATATTGTGTAAAAAAAATGTGGCAACGATTGGAAAATGTTACGGAACACCGAGTTTAAAGGATGTCGGAGTAAAAGTTTACGGTCATAATACAATGTGCATTTTTTTTTTTATTTCACGAGCTAACTACCATTAGAAATCATAAAGTAAGCTAATCATTAGCCAAAAATGTAAATTCGAGCTAAAAAATAAACAATCCGATACGAGATGGTGACAACCATTTTAATGTAAAATTACGCGTATCATGACTAAATCCGACATCCCTTTAATAGTGAGTTACATAAAAAGCCTTAATTAACACTGCAGAATTGTATGAAAAAGGATAGTGCAAGAGTGCAATACAAGTGCTTTATTGTTCAACATAAGGAAGAAAGCGTTACTGACATTGCGCCAAACCCCAGAAAATGGAAACAATGAAATGTTGATGAATACCAAAGCTGCTCTTGTGAAACAATGATTAAATTAACCAGAAGATAACTAAAATAATAGACGATGCAGCGTGATGCAGCCTTGAGCTTGAAGAGATGATGAACAAGCTAGTCGGAAATATTTTTGTAATTATTTGAGCAATAGTCACCCCAAATTAATTTGTCCAGAGCTTCGCCGGCATAATAGAGCCCAGTAACGAATCCTAGAAGCGCTAAGTAGAAAACTATCCTTAGAGGCCACGACAAAACGTCCAAGATGGGGTAAGCCCAGACTCCACTCATGTAGTAAACAAAGTGCATCCTGGAAATAAAAAGTTTTATATTGTTTGAGTTTTATTAGTTTGTACATGTCGTAAAATGATTAAATACGCTTGTCTATGTGTAATGAAGAAAGGTTTTAAATTTGTAAAGCTTTATAGTGTAAAGGACTCAATAGTTGGAGAGTTTTGCTATTAAAAAATTTTAGTGACATTTTTTTTAAAGAAAATCTTTTGATTAGTCAAAAGTTTTGTTTTATATATCTGTATATATAAGTAGTCTTTCGATTACTTTTTAAGTAAATTAAAAAAAAAATAGTTGCTTAATCATTAAAACGTAAAATTTAATCGATATTAGATGAAAAGTTGGATACATGAAATTACATTTATTTTAATTGGGTCCAATTATTGCTACTCCCCTATTCATATGTAAGGTAAAGATGGATACTATCATCGTTTCTAGCATAATCTCGAAATTTAATTTAGAATATGAGTCGTATATAATTTTAGAACTCAAAATGATAACAATTTAGCTTAATTATAAACTAAGTATTATAAACTGCATCAATAAATAATAAATTTTGTAATTTTCTTTTTTTAACTATAATTTTTTCGCATGCGTCCGACATTCATAGTGTCAAACTACTGAGTCCTCTACCTTATTTCGGTCACAAGAATGCATAAAATATACATATCACGGCCAAATTTAATTCAGTCGTTAATATTTTGAGGCACAAAGGAAAATAAGTTACCGTTTTTAAATATAAACCCTTGTAAAAAGCGTAAAAACTGGTCAATTATCAAATCAATAAATACCAAATCAAGTAGCACAGCATGAAAATAAACAGGATGCCCAAGCCCTTCGACCTCGATGGATAATTTCTAGGCGCCAGGAGCATTTCCAACAGCGTGGCGAACATTATCATGGTGTGCATCAGGTGATTGAGCCAGGCCGGGAAGTACGGATCCAGTGCCTTGGGTAATACCAGTTCACGGTCCACGAACATCAGGCACCAGAACAGCATTCCTACGAACTATTCGGAAGACTTCGTGCAATATTCGTCGTGTCGCGGGCGGATTTTTTTTTTCTATCAAAGACAGGGGATTCTTACCATCGACACCGGAAAACCGACGGAGGCGTGAAAGTTGTCCTTGAATCGGCGGATGAACGGTGGATTTTTCGGACTGATGTTGTTCGTTCCGAAGATGTCGTTCAGGAGGCATACCAGGAAGAATACCGCTTGGGCAATCTGCAGAATAAAAAAAATCGTTTTGTTAATATTTGACGGACAATTTTAATGAAGTAGATGGAGTGTCGAAAATAATTGGAAAATGTATATCTTAAACAGATTTACTAGTTGTACGAGTTGTACTCCTTAATGCTATTATCTTTAAACGACCTAATAGAATTTAAAGTCATTAATTAAGTTTGCTCTTGTTAATAATTTAGTAAAAAAATACTCGTATAAAATTTCTTTCCATTCTTAATTTATTAACAAATAAATATAAGTATAGAGCGATATAAGTTATTTTAAACTTACACAATCTATATTAATATTTTTAATAGTAATCACTTAAAAATAATCGTACTGCGTTCCATAGGAAAATAAAGATTTGCAGATTTCGCGGAAAACAAGTGGCAAAGTATATAAATACAGAAAAGCAAAAAGTCCTCCAAAGATTTTACGAAGATGTGAAAAATAATACGTAAACAGACGTTAAATCTACGCACAGAACAAAACCCGTGCCCAGTTCTACGTCATACTCTTCCTCCTTCCCACAGACGGAGCACTTCCATTATCGCCAAGAAAAAAACGCCTCTGACGTCATTCGCCCGCAAAGTCACAGATTCGGGCGTTACGTCCGCGCGCGGCGAGCCTCGAGGAAGCGATATCTCCGCGGCGAGTTAACCTTTGGCTATCCCGAGCCGCGCAGGCACCTGTTTACGGCGCGCCGTCACATTATATGCGGTAATCCATTCGGCGCGCGCGCAGAGCGGTAAAAGTCGCGCGGCTGCGGGCAGCTTTCGAGCGCGCCGCGCTGCGCCGATCGCCGCGCGGCTTATGTCATACGGTAATTACTCGACTGTATCGCCGTCTAATTCTTGTTCGAAAGTCAGGGGGGACACCTTTGTACACGCTTTTCACGCTTACGCAATACGGAAGGCTGCTGCTGTGCCGCGGCAGCGCGCGCGAGAAGAAAAGATCCGCGCCGCGAGAGAGACGGAGTAAACGGCGAAAATCGGATTGCGCGCGTGACAGGCGGGGAAATGTTGCGTTTTCGTTTTGACTGGACGGCGGAGCGGTTTGCGAATGCTGAACGCCGCCCGGCGCCCGGTGTTTTTGCGCTTTATTTACGCGCGCGCGAACGCGGCTTCGGAGAAAAGACGTAAATGGTAATGCTAATTCCTCGAGGTTGGAGATGGAGGGTCCGGTTAATTTATGAATTTGTTGATATAAAACATATTTACGGCGGCTGGTTGATGATACTTTAAATTTGTTTAATTGTTGGTTCGTGGATTTGTTTATGAATTTGTTTGTATAAAATGCATTTACGGCGGCTCTTTTATGGTACCTTAATAAAGATTATATTGTTTCGGAATAAAGCATAAAGTGAGCAACGTAACAGTAACGATTGTTCGTTACAATAATGATCAAATTGCAGTTGCAATTTATCTAGAGAACCGAGTTATGTTTGGCTTTACGTAACTTGCTGTAATTTTTATTTGTTATAAATGGTTAAAATTTCTTTTACTGCGCCATTGAATTGAAAATCGAATATTTTGTAGAAAACTAAAAATGACATAAGCAATCATTTTGAAATACGCAATGTATGATGTAAAATATAATTTTGAAGTAATAAAAACCTGATTTTAGAAGTGAATTTATGATAAAAAAAATGAAAATATCCAATTTGTAAAAATTCTAGAAAATGGTTTTTTGTATTATTTTATGCGTTATATCAATATGTATTATCTGGAAAACTAAGTGGAGAAAAATTTGTAAATTAGACGTAATTTAGGTTTCATTTTCATCAATTTGTCTCAGCACGAAATTAAATTTAATGTTGTGTTACATATTACTAAATAAAGATATTAATTCATTTGAATCTAATAGTATAACTTTACGCAAAATTGCACTGCTTTTTAGATTACACGTTAAATTACGCAGCTCACACATTATACAAATTCGTCAGAAATTTCTGTCACAATTACCGACACGGCCGTATGATTAATTTTGTGAAAAAAAAAAAAAAAAAAAAAAAAAAAATTTTATTACCCGACGTCGCAACTTTAATGACCAGTTTCCCCCCAATGCCAACAATTATTGAGAGGTATCGATTCCAGAAAAAAGATTATTTGTAATCGACAGTTGGGAAGCGTAAAATTAATTTTAGAGAAGATGGCAATGAACAGTTTGCACATCCGTTAGTTAAAATGACAAACGCACACATATACGACATGCGTTTGCTCGTCGTCAATATTCATTCCGAGCACTAAATTTTCTAATTGTAATGTTCAAATGGTGTCTGTCATTAAAATTTTATTCGCGACAGTTCGCCATGTTATCTTTGGTTCTATTTCGTTTAGCATAAATTAACATATTCAAATCTGTAAGACAAATACAGGTTGGCAAGGTTGGAATGTTATTTATCAGATAAAATTTGCTGAATTCTTAATTTTTTCGAGATTGCGCCAGTTGTTCTTGTTAATAAAATGAGTACTTCCCAACCGTCGTAGAAAATTAATCAGTTGGACTGGTTAACGTATATTTTAAATGAAGCGCTTTTTAGCTAAAATTGATGTCTGAATTAAATAAAAACAATCGGAAAATCATTTTAAAAAATAAAGTATCATAATGCTGAAGTATTCAAGCGTAACCATATTTAATTATTTGATACGGACAAAAAATAATAGCAATTTGTCGTTTTCAACTACAAAACAAGCTAAGAACTGGCTAAAAACTGCTTAACATTTCTATCAGGGAAGTGGCAAAATATTATAAATTAATGCACATCATGAGCAATGCTCTATTTTTTTAATTAAAAAATTTCAGTGTTAAAATGAAAATGGAAACATACGCGGTAAAAATAGGATTTAATAAGAATAGAATATTTAGGCCAATCCAATTTATAAGCAATAAATTTACAACATTTATCTTTTAATTGCAGTGTTTCTTCAGAGATTTATGACATTTGCTTGAATAATTTGCCTGACGGAGTTAGAAATCACTTATAAAACGCCGCAATCAAAAAACAGATGTTGCAAATTTATTGCTTACAACTTGGTATTGGTCCTCAAAGGATGCTTTGCTAATTGTTCTTATGAGTAAAGAATTTGTTCAATAGATAATAAAGGTATTTGTTTGAAAAAAGTAAGCCTTTTTTTGTTTAACGATTACGCTTATTATCCAAAAAAAGAAACAAATTGGCATCTAATCAGCATCTGAATAATCTGTACCACCAAAAATCTCAAAGACCGATGTTTCACACATATTCAATTTGCTAACCGCAACGATCAAAACATTCGATCGCAACCTAACCTCATTTCCCTGCGACAATAAAATAACTCCCTGATCTTTCTCTCCAAACTTACGAAAAAGCCACGGCAAAACAAAGAAATACAAACCGCGTCCCAGAAGGTGAGGAACTTGAACTTCCCTCCGTAGGCGTTGTGAATCCTGCCGACCTCCTTGGGCACGTGGGTGTGCAGGAGGTCGTAGTAGACCGAGAAGGCGAACTGCACGAACGCGGCCGCGTGGAAGACGGTCAAAAAGTTTTCCCGCATCACGGAAAATCAGCCGCCACTTCTCGGCGACAATGGCACCTTTCTATAAACGGTTTTTTATTCGCTGCACTTATCGCCGGCGCTGCTGTCGCCGCCAAGGCGAGGCATTCTTCGATCAAAATATTGATATAATAAATCCCGAGTCTTTTACCCGCAAATGCAGTGCCGCGTGTCTTTTAGCTTCCTTTGTCTCTGTTAGGTGTTCTTATTTCAAATGTTTCCGCTTATACTTGGCCGATTTTCAAAACAGTTTTTATAGTTATTATGCGCAGATTAATGAGAAAATCGTAATAGAGATTATTTTTTATTGCATAGTGCTCGATTTGTGTGCGTTCAATGTTAAAGTAGTTCTTTCGTTAAAAATTGTATTCACAAAATATCTTAATAATTTTTTTTTTTTTTTTTTTTTTTTTTTAGATAATTTCCTTTAATATATTCTTGAACAAATTATCGTAATAACTTGCGTCAATTTTGGAAAATCTGCTCAACGGTCCACATTAAATTTGTCAAGATGGACCTATGTTGATTAACGATCTTTGGACGCACACCGACTGCTACTATTTATATTCAAACGAACGTGATCCGAAAACATCTGATTCACTGGTCAACGGCCTACCCTAAATTTTTTTTTTCTAAACCAGCTGTCATTACGTAACTTCACTGCCTCACAAGCCGAAAGACCTACTTTACCAAAGAGCAACACACAAACGTCACGCCGAAAGAGGAAGCTATACAGAGACTCGGTATGGTTTTCATCCCACCCCGTCGCTCGGCAGCGGCACAATACCGGCAATTGTGCTTGAAAGCCTCCTCTTAACCAAACGTTACACATAGCTTAGCGCTCGTTGACCCGCTCCCGCTAAAAACAGCCGCGAATAGAGTCCATCTCAAGGCCTCGCCGCGCGAAAATCAATCGCGCACTTCCTCGAGCCGCGGAGGTCGCTTGGCTAATAAATTATTTTCCCGTCGAATCGTATTGCGGAGCTCTCTCGACGTGTACACCGGAGTTTGCGACACGCCGCGCGCGCTTGAACGCCGAGGAGAGTCCATTGAATTATTGCAGGACTTTGAAAAGCCCCGGTTGGGAAATGTGGGCGAGAGCTGTTGTTCGCGCCGCCGGGTTTAGGAGCGATTCCGGTGACTCGTGCTTTATTTACTTGTAACGATGAACTCGATTGGTCACCGAAGTGGTCGATTAACTGCCTGAATAACGTTTATTGTCAACAATTCCGTTGGAACAGAAAAATCTACTTGATTTTAACTGAATTTCGTCGGTTAGCGAGGACATTTTATTGGCAAACAAGCCCATTGCCGCGTCAATTGAAAGTAATTCCGTTCTGCATAACAAGAGTGAAGGCTCTTGCTGCAAAAACTGTTTTTTCCCTCCGAACATTTTCTTCGATTCACCGAGAAACTTCTCGCGCGTTCGAAACAGCCACATTATTGACTCATATTATCGAACCCTTTACAAAAGCCTGTGCCGCAAACCGACTCTCTTCTGTTTACGAAAACCTCGCGGCATCATTTTTCCGAAGAACTATACAGCTCGTGCTGGCACACCGCGATCAGGAATCCGCGCACACAGCACGTGAACAACGTCCACCACGCAGCATCGATCGCGCACACCTACGCCTCCGAAACCCAACCCAACCGTCGCCACTGAGCGACGAGCTTATTTTTTCTCCAGGCTTCGAAAAACCACACCGACTCTCTTCCGCGTGCACTGCATTTTTTTGCGGTGTAAAAGACACGCCACTGCCAGGGAACTCCGTCTAATCTGTATATACCGAGGAAGGCAGCGGCCAATATACGTCCCGGGGGAAGCCTCGTGGAGCGGACGGATTCTATTTTCGCAGCGGCTCCTCGGCGCGGGCCGAATTCGCGGCTCGACTGTCACTCCGCGCGGGAAGGCACAAGAAGCTCTCGCGCGGCGTCTAACTGCCGCGGCCGCGTTCGGGGAACTGACTGACCGGAGCGGAGGCTAAGCATCCAGCGCGCGCGGCGCGGGTCTTTTCACTCGGCCCCGCGACGACGCCTGGGACACACATGTGCAGCGCAGTCGCGCCTGATTCGATTGCGCGAGGATTTTTTTTTTGCTTTTTTTTTTAAGCGCCGATGAGCTTTGTTGTTTGTTTTTTTTTATTTTGCGATTGGAAGTACTAGAAGGGCTGTTGCGTTTATCGTTTGGTAAGGAATTATTTTTCGATAGGGTTTTTTGGGTTAGGTCTCGGCTAATTTTTTGTAATGAATTATTAGTAATAATAGTGTGGTATTTTTAGTACGTGCTTTGAAAGAATTTAAAGTTAAAAGGGTGGTATTGTATTGTATAGTGTTTTATTGAATAATTGGTGGGTGTTTAAAAATGAAAACTTATTGCTCATTGATTCATATTTTTAGTAGATTTAAATTTTAGGTGAAATGTACTGTAATTAATTAAATGAAACAACTCTTATCTCTATATGCATACGTTGTTTTGATTAAACTTTCAAATTTTCTGTAATCTTATAAAATTGAATTTTAAATTTAGAGTGTGTCTCGGCGGCCGATGTAGCGTACGCGAAATCTTTTTTCGCGTACGCTAAATCTCTTCTCGCGTATGAGAAATCTCTTCTCGCGTGCGCGAAAACCACAAAAAAGTGTGTAAAAGATAACCCAACCAACCACCAACCCCCCTCTGAGTGTGGAGTAATTTTCCCTCGTTTTCGATGCAAAATTACTAAAGAAATAATTATTTTGGTCATTGGACACCCAGAAAACTTAGGTTAATAATACAAGTTTCCGAGAAGATAATTTACATTTGGT
>UCOL01005291.1:0-12036 GCA_900474335.1 Ormyrus nitidulus | reverse complement strand
GTCGGTGTGTATATACACTGCGAAGAGATATCTGTTATCGCGCTTCGCGCTTCGCTGCTTCAGCCTGCTTTCTCGCCTTGTCCTTTTTGTCCTCTCGGTTCTTTTTAGCTTCTTGACTGCCGACTCCCTCGCGAGCTCTGTTGACAATGTTTTTTTGTGCGCGCACGCGAACAAAGCTTTGTTCTTGTTCCGCTGCTCCTCTTTGATTGAGCAATATTTTTATGTTGGGAGAATGGAGTCACCAGAGGAAATGACGTAGGTAGACTTCGTTTTAGACGGAAAATCGCGTTAGGAGGGTTTGCCTTTCCAGTCGCAGATGACAAGATTACGCGAAGGGTTTTGCGAAATCTTTTTGGAGCTTCTTGCGTCTCTACGCGCTCGATTGTTAACAACGCTGTTCGGAATTACTCAAAAGGGTATAGAGAGGTCGGATGCTTTATTTTTCTTTTTCATTTTTGAAATCCCGCGACTGCTGACGCAACGCTTGCAAGGTAAAAGCAGATTTTTAAATAAAAATATACAGAGAAATGTACCAGACGGGATTGAATTTGTGTACAATTTTTACGAATATCCGTACTCGAACGTATTATTTGCTAGAAAATACAGCTAGAAACATGATAAGCGCGTAAAAATTGAATTATTAATGCAAGCTTCGGCGGCGAGCTTTTCATGTTAAAATTGCGGTTTCAAAATGTTTGAAGCTGGGAAAACGTGCATATTTTGAATTCTCGATCGAATTAATGAACGAATTTTGAAGTCAAAATTATTAAATTCTAATTAAGCTCGAAAATTTAACAAATTATTTGGCCTAATTCGTAAATGCGGAAAACGGTAATGCCGACATCAGCCAACGAATTACAAAGTCGATTCGTATAACTACATTATTTACGGCGTCATTAATAATAACTAAGTTGAAAATAACTGCTTCTAAATTCATGCCGACTTGATTGGAATTTTATCAGAAAATGAAATCAATAATTACGGCCGCGGCGACGACTGCAACGTACGCGGCCCCCCCGAATGCAAGCACAACGGCAGCAGCACCCTTTATTATAAACGCGTGTTGGCTCCTTGTAAACACCGAATAGCCTACCAACGGACAGCGTTGAAAATCACCTCTCCGTACCAGTGTGCAAAATTCATCGGCCCGGGATATATAAAAGTACAACAAAGCTCTCTCCGCGGCGTGTACATCGGCTCGCGCTTCCAATCAAGCTGCGCAAACAGGGCCCCGCGACTCTCGCACCGTTGGCTTGGGCGAATTCCGTCGTTTTTCGCCACGGGTCGTTTGTTGCGGGGGGCGCGCAAAAAACTGCCTTCCCCGAAGAAGACTCGCAGAGGATCTTTTGTAAAATTAGCCCGAGAGAGAGAGAGAGAGAGCCGTCGAAACCTCCGATACAAAAATCCTCCCGATACGTCAAGCCCGAGCGACGACTCTCGGGAGAGAGAGGTGCAGCTCTCGGTCGTCCTGTTGCTTTTATTTCGGGTGGTTCCTCTTCCTCCTCGGCTCTTCTTTTTTTGCTCGCCGGTCTTGTCGCGCGTTTGCTCGACACGCTCGTCCCCCTTTGTTCCGAGGTCGGGAGAGAGATAGAGAGAGAGAGAGAGCGTCGTCGTTTTTTCCTGTCCCTCCCTCCCTCGGCCTTTTTGTACTGTTTTCTTTGGCGGCGCACGTTTTTACGCGAGAGAGCCGCGGCCCGAGAGCGAGTTTTGTAGGACCGGCCGATTTTCTTGGAGCGATAAGGATGTGCGCGCTCGCGGGACCGGCTCGCCTGGTTTTACTTAATTCCACGTGACGAAATAGGAGAAATTGGACGATTTGGCTTGGGGAGCGCGAGCCAGAAAAGCTTCTCTCTCTCCTTTTTTTTTTTTGTTTGATGTCCCGCTCTCTTTTCTTTGCGCGCGCCTGACTTTCGTGCGGCGCGCGAATGTCGAAAAAAAGGAAGTCTGGGCGGAACGCGATTCGTATGCGCGCGGCTTTTGCAAGGATTAAAGTTTAATCTTTAATTGCGCAAACTACTACGGTTAAGTAGAAAAATCGAAAATGCTTATGTAAAAGACTTTTTTGTTTTTGGCAAAGTTTGCAATTTTATTAGCTCGCTTGATAATGTAATGAACGAAATGCATTGATAACGAGACGCAAAGAGATTTCAAAATGCGATTACGGGTTTAATTTGTACAGGGGGCGTAATTAAAATAAAATATTCTTGGAAATTAGAGTAATGGACGCGCGCGAGATTATCGTCCTTTTGAAAAATGCAATTGCCCCCATCGTGTTATCGAGACTCGGAGTAATTACATAAAAGTAAATGAACGCAACAGCGGAAAGGATATGATGTACCTTACGATTATTCCGTACTTCCGATAGCGTGTCCCACTTGCAATATTTTCCGCGCATTCCGCGCAATAGTCGATACTTTATTATCTCAGTTTTCCGCTTAGCTCAAGCGATTCACGGTGCAATATTCCTGATAGTTCGGATGATTTGATGCTTCGGGGAATTCGGCGACTCGAATCGCTGCTTGAAATTTTTTTTTTTTTAATTCAAATTGTTTGAAAATGCATAAGAAGCTAATTACGAGCTCGTTCCCCATTAAGTATTTATGCGTCTCGTAAAATGAAATTTTATCAAGTCCCGCGCGCGCAAATTAAATGCAGATTCACGAGTCGATGATCATTTAATTAATTCATGCGGGCGTTTTAATATAAATTGAATATAATTATAATTTAATTTTAATAAATGGATAATAATTCTTCGCAGACGGCATTTTGAATCGCGTCCAGCCTCCCAAAGGCGATAAAAGTGAACTTTTTAATCACGGCAGCTTATTAGCTATAGCTAATAATATACATATATATATCTGCATCCGAGCCAATTGCAATTACGTTCACGACTGAATAAATAAATTGAAACAGTGGGACGAAAAGAAAAAGCGCAGCCGGAGAATATAAGCTCAATTATCTGAAACTTTTTCTCTCTCTCTCCGCGCGCACTATGAGCGCGAGCCGAGCTCCCGCCTCTTGTACCCTTCAGCGAAGAAATACACAGTATATATCGCATTCCACTTTGCCGGCGAAACAAATAATCATGCGAGCGTGCAATCGAATATATCCCCCCACCCTCCCTCCGAGCGCAGCGCGCAGCGTTATAGCCCGGGATCCCGGGCGGTGCACACGGAAAAGAGGCGCGCAAATATACGGAGAGCGGAGAAATAAATTTTCCCATCACGATAATTGAAAAATCCAGCCGACAAAAACAGGCGACAATACCGTCTGCGGCCGCGATCGCGCCGCCCGACTCGATTCACCCGAGAGCGTCGCAGTCTGAGAGAGAGAGAAATGCCCGCGCGCTTATACACACCAGTCGTCTCTCCCCCGCGCGAGAGGTGCTGCGCGCACACACAAAATGTAAATGGAGAAAATGCTGAATTATCATTTCCACAGTAGCTCGCGCGGTCCCACGGGGGAGGGGGGGGGGAGGTTGGAAAAAAAAAGGAGAGCCGCGAAGGTGGCACATACACGGGAGCTAGAGAGAGAGAGAGAGAGAAGGAAAAGCCAGGCGAAATGTAAATTCAAACGCGGTAATTGTTTAATGCGCAGCTCTCGCGCGCCTATATACGGGCGGCAAAAGGGGGAGAGCCGCGCGAGACCGCCGGAAAAAAGAGAACCTTTCCGCGTCAAAAGGCACGCTGAAAAATGCGCGCGTTCGAAAGGACTTTTCCCTCCTGGGAAAAAGTGAGCTTCGCGCTCTCGGCGTGTGCGTGAATGCGTGCGCGTGTGTGCGGCGCGTATACACACACGCGCGGGGGGGGAGGGGGAGAGTCGCGCGCTAATTACGAAGCCGGCGCTATTCATTGTCTAAACGACCCTACCCTTCATTACCATCGGGGATTTAATGTTAATGGCCGTCGTTTTGCCGGTTCGGCTATATATAGGTCTGTGTGAGAGGGAGAGAGAGAGCGCGCGAGACGCGTACGTGTGTGCCTTTTCGCGATGGAAAGCCAAAGCTCAAGCTAAATTATATTGCCCTTAATGGAGAGGAGCCTCGAGATTTCTTTTCTCTGTATGACGCCGATGGAATGCGCGGCTCTCTTGTCTATTATTCGGCCTTTTTCGTTCGCGGTTTTCTCTCTCTCTCTCTCTCTCTCTCTCTCTCTTTCCCTCTTCGGATGGAGGAAAAAGTTTATTGGGGAAAAGTCTCGCTCGCTTCGCGAGCCGCGCATTATAGTTATAGTTTACGCGCGGTTAAGATAATTTATTCCGGCTCTTTTTGTCGGCCGCCGCAGCCGCCGCTCGGGGGAATTACGAAACTTTGAAGGTGCATCTTTACGGCTTGACCATTGAAATTTAAATTGCGCGCTCCTCGAATCAATAGCGTGCACGTATTTAAAAGAGGGGGGGGGGGGTCCCTTGAAAAATCGACGGGTCAGGTGTGCGCACGTGAGGCTTTTACCTCGCTGACGGATGACTATTCAGTTTGGTCTTTTCGGAAAATTGTCGATTCATGCCTTGCTCTCTTCTGGCTTTGGTGACGATTCCTCGAACATACAATTAAGTATGTAGTTGCTCGATTGAAATTTAGTGACCTACTGGCGAGCGTCTAGAGTATTTAAGAAATAAAGAGAGCGTTTATTATTTACAAAACTTTTTCTCGCGGATTTATCGTCTCGTCGTCGATCAAGTCGAATATTCATAGGACCGATTTAATTGGTCAGTATATTTTTAGCGTCTTCGAGAATTGTCAAATTTGAAACCGTTTCAATCATCACTCGGCGAAGGAATCCGTAATTTTTCCAACCTTTCCCCGGGCATTCCATCATTCGAAGAATGGCAACGACTCGAGCTAAAGCGTTCCTAATTTGTAGAATAGGCGCATTGTTGGCTTTGTGCCTGCCCCCATATCCGACTAGTCGTTCGAACAACCTTTGTCACGCGGCTCGAGAAAAATGTCGTGCATTTAATTAAACGTCTTACTTTACTTTACCATCTCGTTCCCGTTGGCCCGACGAGCAAACAGGTACAAAGCGATACCAAATTCACCTCCCCCCTCAAAAAAGAAAAAAAAAAGAGTCTTGTTAATTCCGGTATTATTTGGTGGCGCTTTCAGCGTGCCACAAAGGAGATGACACCCCGGCAGCCTTTCCTCCCGAGAAAAATAATTTATTAGAACATTATGCGGCCTGGGGCCCTTTTCAATACTCCCCCGCCCGGCTCGACAAAAGCTCGCCGCTCTTCGCAACAAATAAACGTCGCCGTCGTCGTCGCGTCGCCTCGATATGACTGGCATTCAGCCTCGGCTTGCTTTTCCACGGCTGTCCGATATTACATCCGAAGTAACCGTATTCTCCTTTCGCTCTCTTAAGGTAGCTTAACCAAATAAAAGCGGGGAGAGAGCGCCTGCTGACGCGTCGAATGCGGGGCGGCGGCGTGCGAGCATTGTGCCGCACGCGCGCGCGAGCATTGACGTCTCTCTCTCTCTCTCTCTCTCGCTCTTTCTCCCGCTCGCTCGCTCGCTCCTATCCCTTTTGTCCGGGCGAGCGCATTCTCGAACTAAAAGCGTTTTTGTATACAAGCGCTCTCGTTCCCTCTCTCTCTCTCTCTCTCTCTCTCTCGTTCGGTGCACGTTGTACCCGGCGATGCTGCCGCCGACGAGCAGGGAAAACGCTGACCCAAGAGATACGCGGCTCGAATTTCTTAGCTCCGCGCTTCGGGGCTCGAGCATAGGAGCGTGGGACGACGACAATCCATTGTGAAAAGTAATTTCCATCTGAAACGCGCTCGCGCGCGCCGCTCTGCGGAATAGAGCGGCTCTCGAATGCGCACACCCCCCCTTCTTTTCGGCGAATCTCTCGCGGATACAGACGTTTTCGTGATACCCGAACTATCGGTCGGGCCTGTACGTCGCTTTTTGCGCCTCTCTGTTTTTCGAATATGTATCGTTCCGCTCGAGTGTATTCGCTTCTCTGCTGCAGTTCTTAAAATAAACCGACAACTCGCGCGCGGCTAAACAAACATTTTTTTGAAGCGGGGGATATATCGGGCGCAAAAACCGCCCCCGCTCCTTTTTTAGACACTCGCCAATCGAGCGAGCATCAATATTTGTTTGCAGGGATTGCACGGCTCTGTTTCGATAGCTAAGCAAGCGCTCGGAATCTCTTTTGCCGAACGATATTCCACCCCTTCGCGCGTATTTGCTCGGCGAGAGCGCATTAGATTTTTCGAATAAAGTTTCTTATTAGAGAGACGAGGGCGAACAAACGTTAGTCAAAGAGTTGCTCTCGGGGAAGCGCGCGCACACACACACACACGCGGAAATTGAAAATTTAAAGTGGGCTAGCTGCCGCTGGTAAATCGTCTTCGAATCTTGAACCGGCACATATACGAACCGCGCTCCCACCTATTCTCGGTCGAAATTTCGGAGAGAGATTCTCTCTCTCCTATCCCTCGGCGCAAATATATATCCGCACACTCACTTTGGGAGGAGGAACGCGGCGGCGCGGCGGGGGAGGAAATGGGGAAATTCGGCAGTCGTTAAAGTAGACATTTAAATTATGCAGTTACTTCGAGTGATTCAATGTAGATCTAAAAGTACAATTGAGCAGCTATTCGGAGTAAGGGCGGATCTTATATGGAAATCCCATAAAAGAAAATGCCTTTATCCCGGAGAGCCTCCGGAGCTCGTTGCGACTTTAAAATACCCCGCTGATATTTTATTCCTCTAAATATCAATGAGCTTTCTTATGATGAAAGTCCAAGGAAGTCGTAGTCAATTTACATGCTTGTAACCAACATCGAAAATTCATTTTCTCATCCAAAGACCAAGTTTTCCATTGATTACCGCCGATGCGGACCGACCACTCTGAATTTAAATATAGAACGCGCTCGCCAGTCAATTAATACTTAACGAGCAAATCAGGTTTGCGTCGATGCCGGACGAACACACCGGCCGAAATGCACGGCATTAGCACGCCTTTTGTTTTAGCCGCGCTCCGTGTCGCCCGCTAACAAAAATCCACTCTCGCAATGTTGCAAATAATTAAATGTATATACTAGTTTGCCGCTCTCGACAAAGACTATTATGCTTACCAACCGGCTTACATGTCATTTACGCTTAAAATCGAGACAAAGCGAGAGAGCGAGAGCGGGGTTTAATTATTAATTGAAATGCTTTTCGTCGCGTGTCGCTGTAGTTTTAAATAATATTGAAATTTATATATCCGACGGTTCGGGCGAAAGATGTTTTTTGAAAAATTTTTAAACAAATATAGAGGCCTCCCCCCTCCCTGAATATTCATCGGGTAAACAAAAATGATCCATTAAAGAATGAATGCCTTTCTTTTAGAGCGGCAGGAGCATTCACGAGTGCCCCCCGGGCTATTAGTTTTTACAACTTTAGCGAGAATTCCCGTAATAAAAATCCCCATAGTTTCTCGCGCACTTCCTCGAGTTTTTCAATAAAATACAAGTATATAGCGAATATCTTTCTACTTTACGAGTGAAACGTGTCCGAGTGCGGCGCGAGAGGATCAGACGAAAAAAAAAAAAGAAAGAAAAAAAGGCTCACCTTACGCCTCGGAGCATAATACAATAACGTGTGCGTCTGTTACAGTGAAGCCGAGAAAGCCGCAGCTGGAGTACAACGGCGGACTGCTGACCACCTCGCTGACCCTTCGCGAGGGACAGGAAGCTACGATATCCTGCGTGTCGAGATACGGCAATCCACCGGCGCTCATAAAATGGTAATCACATTATTACACACCAGCCTTTTAACAAATCCGTGGCAGCTTCCCCGAAGAGGAATTCTAAATCGATGAGCGCGCGTTTCGCGGCTGGAATGCAGTAGTCACGCACTTTTTCCTTTTTTTTTTTCCCTACCCGCCGACGACGACGTCCATTCCCGCGCGCGCCGCTAAGGCTCTTTAGGTTTTAACGGCGCGCGCGCACGAGGGAGTTTTATCGCTTTATGGGCTCGATTTTTTTTTTATAACCCGCGCGCCCGCTAATACATGCACGAAAGTGGAACGTACCCCAATAAAAATAGTTCGTTTTACATAAAAGCGAGAGAGAGAGAGAGAGAGAGAGATTTCGAGCGTTCGTTTCTTTGTATAATTATAATAAATCTCCGCGTGTTTTACGCGGCGGGAGAAATATTAAAGCGACGGGCGATAAAAGTTTTAGCGCCGAATCGGGTCCGAGTTTCGTTCCCGGGGAATTAGTTCTGCGTTATAAAAAAATTTGTTCGCGGTAAAAGGGATATTATTATAGTTTAAAAACCCGACACTAAACCGACACGCGTGTTTTTTTATTCGTTTCCCCGCGCTACCGGTCAATTTTCGAGAGGAAAAGCGCGCGGGGGAAAAATATTTTTACGCAGCTGTATATAACGCACTGCGAATATATACGCTCTGGGATATGTACGGTAATCGATATATGATTAATGGGCCACTACCTTCGTCACCGCTGAACATGATAGGACTATTCGTCGTGCTTAATGAACACGAATTTATACGGTTACACACCTAAATGCATATAAGCCGAGCCCTTGTATCTGCCCCCGTCGCAAGTCTAATAGATGCTTGAGGCTTTAACTGCTAACGACAGCAATAAAGTATTATCTGGTCTAATTATCGGTAATGAAGACCTTGATTTATTATTCATTTCTAAGCCGCTGACTTTATTAATAAGACACAATTAGAATTATTAAAAGATAGCATCTCTACTTTTTTAACAATCGCTGTAAATTGAATATAGTTTCTTTGCAGCGAAAACTCGACGAAGCATAAAAAGTATATTAATTTCAATTAAAAATCGTTCTTTAATAATTCCTACAAAACATCGCATCGATAAAATTTCGCGCTCGAGTTATAATTTTAATCGAAAAGACTTTAGTTCGAGAGGTGCTCATCTCGGTCTTTTGCCATTGTTACATAAAATAAACGTTCGCCTCGGCTTCCCGAGCGACAAAAAAAGAGTCCATCCTCTAATCCGATGAGTCTCGCGCACGAAGCTCTCGATCAACATTTAAACTCGCTTCCAATCGCGCGGAGAGAAAAAGCGCTCTTTTCTCTCTCTCTCTCTCCTCCCGGCGGCGATCGATTCTTTCCGCTCTCTTTTCCCTCCCGTCCCCCGACGTCCGTCAACGAGCAAAGATTAAGATTAGAAAAAGAAACTGGCCGATCGCAAACGAGCCTTTAAATTCAATCCCCGCTGAATCTACAGGCCGTAAAGCCGTCGGAGCGCGATCTCTCTCTCTCTCTCTCTCTTCCTCTCTCTTATTGACATTGAGGCAGCATCGGCGCTCTCGCGAAAATATCGCGCATCGATCACTTAGCTTCTCGAAACGGAGAGCCGGGGCTTCCATTAGCCGGGGCGCAGGCGCGCGGCCAGATAAAAGACTCGAGGGGGCAGAGGGAGAAGGAGAGAGAGAAAACAATTGTAAAAAATCCCGGGCTCAATTAGCCCCGTAATTAAGCCCCGGCCTGCTCGCAGCCACGTCGGGACCAGCGTGCACCGGTAATATACTTTTCACCAAAACTGCACGCCCATAACTCATTCCCCGGGAGAGAGAGAGAGAGAGAGAGAGAGAGAAAAGAGAGCAAGGCGCGCTGTGCTCGCCTTTCTCACAGAGAGCGGTGCGGGCCGCTCCAAATGAAAATAATGACTCTCGATGGACTCGCGCGGAGAGCCGGCCCGGCTCGCTTCGTAATTTTCCTCCCGAGGTATATACGTATATACGTGCGCCGGCAGCACATATACACGTACGGGCCCCGCCGATTGCAAAGTCCGTACCCCATACTCACAAACCGTAAGAGAGATAGGCGAGCCCGGAGAATCGGGCGCAAGAGGCCGGAACGTCGCCTTTGTAGCGGAGCAACGCCGGTGGCAGGCAGCAGTCGAGGCACTAGAGCGCGCGAGCCCAAGCAAGGAGAGCCGAGAGCGCACAGCAACGCCGGCGGAGGAAAAAGGACCCGAGAGCGAAGAGCCGGCCAGAGAGAGAGAGAGAGAGAGAGTAGTTCAACTTTTCTCTCCGCCAGGCCGGGAGAGAGAGAGAGGATAAACGTATATACGTCTTCGCTCTCTCGCTCCTTTTAGTTTCACGGTCTGCCGGGCCTGACCGCGCCTTATCTAAGCTCGGCCTTAGAGAATAATTGCGGGAGCGCGCGAGAGCGAGAGAGAGCCCGGACTTTAACGACCACGTCCGCGGGAGAGAGAGACCCCTTGATTCAAGTCAATGTATCGAATGAATTAAACGTCGCGCTCTCGTCATTATGCGGAGGACGATTTCTTCCTTCTTTCTTTTGCCCCTCCCGCCCGTCTGTATACCTTCCTCCGCCTCGTCTTTTCCATTCTTATCGGCGGATGGAGCCTTTTCTCCGCGCGCGCACACGTACCGCGGGGAGGGAGAGATCGGGACTTGAATTTGTTCGCGAGCGAGCACACCGCGAGATCCGCCGCGTGACGAATGGCTTTTGTTGCCTCGCGGTGTCAGCGTTCCGGGGCGAAAATCCTGTAATTTTTAAACCGACAAGATCGAATTCGGATTTTAACGGTTCGAGTGTCGCCGGAGACAGTCGTGTGCTCCCCCGTCCCCCCTCGCTTTTGTCGCCGCCGCCGGATTTCACCGATAAATCCGCGCGCCGCTTCACGCTGGAAAAATTGTTTCGGCGCGCGGAAAAATTCCGATTCGGGGAGATGTTAAACTTTGGAAAAAAAAAAACTTAATTGCCAGTCTGCACTCGACGCGCGAAACAAGAGGGGCTCTCTGCTCGCGGAGCGGGTTGAATTTCGGGTTGTGCTGTGTACTTCAAGAGATGTATTCAATGCGTTTCCGATAAAGGGAGATAATTTTAATATAATAGGGCTGCATTTAATTAAAAAATTTTGCGAACTACGGCCGGGAAATGGAATTAAAAAAAATGTTTATCGTCAGAGAGCGCTTAAAAATAACAATTTTAACTGAAATTAACGATCGCCTAAAAAGCCTGCTCTCTGCCTTTTTGTTTGAAAAAAGAAGAAAAAAAATACTAAAACTTAATTAACGCTCGATGCCTTCCTCGCTTTAAAAGGGCAGAAATGGAAATGAATTTTTCGCGTAGCAATTCATTGAATAGCCTCGTTGAAAATAGAATTTAAGTGCATTCCACTCAAAGTATTCACATTTTCTCCCTCGACTTTCGAATTGTCGTAACATTAATAGCTAATTCTCAAGCTCTTTTTCTCTTCAGCGGAGACTCTCTCTCTCTCTCTCTCTCTCTCTCTCTCTCTCCTGTTTTCCTGCTCCGGCGACGAAGAAAAAAAAAAGACGGCAGCTGCCACGCTATAGCCGCGCCGAGTCTCTCTCCCACAGAAGTGTATCATCGACCTTCTGCCGCGCGACTCCACGCGCAATTATAAATTAATTAAAAAATAATTACAAAGCCGCACATACAACCCGGCATCCCGGCCCTCCCTCCCCCCCCGTGAAAAAAAGGAAAAATACACTTTTCCAAAGTGAAATATCTCTCTCCATAGAAACTTAATGAATGCCGCATCCCTGTCCTCCCCATTCATCCCTCCCTCGTTTCTCTCCCGCGATCTTTATATAATATACTTCATTCATTTACGGGCGCGCGCGTCGCGCCCTCGGCGTGTATACAGAAACCGACGGGCTCGCACGTAGCCCCGACGATGCTCGCGTTACGAGCCGACGGGGGCAATGTCGTATTATGGTCCCTCGCATTTCGAGGTGCGCGCGCGCTCGGTCCGGGGATTCTCCCATTTAGTTCCGGCAGCTCTGCCGCTTCGTTTTCAGCACTTCCCTCTCTCTCTCTCGCCCGGTAATTGGTCGCTCTCCTCTCCTTTTACTCGTCCGCTCCTTTATTTTTCCTCGCTCATTTAGCCTACCCCCGGTCGGACTTCCTGAAAGCACGCGCGCGCGCCCCGTACAATTTCGCTGTTTATGCTTTCGTAATCTTCTCACTTTCTTGCCTTTCCCACTTCCGCGGACCGCGCGCGCGGCCGCTCCTTTCTTCGGCGCCCCCCCCCCCCCCCCCCCCCCCC
>UCOL01005290.1:0-12007 GCA_900474335.1 Ormyrus nitidulus | reverse complement strand
TCGAGGTGGACTCTTGACTCCTGCTGAGGGCGACCCAGAGCTCGCCCACCGGCCATAGGAGGTTCCGAAAAACCTTTTCGTTCAAAGCGTCAGAACCGCTCGTGCGAAAGGTTGCGGAATCAGAGTCCCTCCTCTAGGCGAGACCGAGACGCGCTCTAAAAGTTTTATTATTATTTTTTAATAAATTATTTTTTTCTGTAAGTTCTGTAATTTTACTACGTAAATCAGTAGCAACATCATCTTCATCGTTGCTTTCCCTCACATTGAAATTTAAATTTCCCTCTTGTTTTAAAATTCGTAGTTTTTGATCCAACATCTTTTTTTGGTCTGTTTCATCTTTTTCCTGTATCTTTCTTTTAATTTCCTAGAATAAATATAAATAAATTTATTAATAAATTATAACTAAAAAAGACATTTAATTTTCAAAACTTATAGTCTTTAAGGGGTCTTGCACATTAAATTATCTGTAAAAAAACATAATTAAATAAATAATATTCAGATATTTTTTCAAAATAATATATTAAATTAACAGAATACAGTAACGTACCAAAATTTTGAGTTTCTGTGATTAACAATTCATAAATTTATTTAAACTATAGTTTATATGGCAAAGCAAATATACTGAAATGATTATTTTTCTTTAATGAGAGAACAAAAACAGTGAAATTTTAACTTTTTAGATAAAGAATATAATATATTAGCATAAAAATTATCTATAAACTTATTGTTTTTATTAAACTATAATTTTTTAAAGATATTTTAGAGTGTATAAGACACCCTTAATGGAGAAAAAGAAAGTGCTATCTCCTGTACGTAGAAAAAAGTTGAATATAATTTTATATATATTCTCCAATTTGAATATGTACTTATGTTAAATTCAACTGTAGAATTTAGATATTGAAAACATTATTTATTATATAGATGCAATGACTTTTTTTCTGTTACCTGAATAGACCTTACTTTAGCGTTCACTTTGCGATCATTACTTTCTGAATCAGTACTACTACTAAATGAAGCATCAACAATATCACTGACATTAAATTTTTTGCGTTTCAAACGACTAGAAGAAGTGACCCTATGAATCTCCATATCCTCTTGTGCTATCACCATCAAAGAATAATAATAAGAAACATAATAAAAATAATAAACAATCCGAATGGAAACGTATATATGAGCGAAGCCCGATCGTTGGGAGGGAAGACGCTGCGACGGAAGAACGGACGAAGACGATCGAACTATGGCAAAGACGATGGACGACGAACGAACAAGGACGTTGGACGAAACGACTTATACCCGAAATCGGCCCGTGGATGGAGAGGAGGCAGGGTGAGGTGGATTTCTATCTTACTCAGTTCCTTTCTGGACACGGGTACTTCCGCAAGTATCTCTGCAGGATGAAGAGGGTGACCTCTCCAGAATGCAAGTACTGCGGGGGGGCTTGGGACGACGCGGAACATACGTTTTTCGTGTGCGACCGTTGGACCGAGTTTCGACTAGGGCTAGAGACGAGATTAGGGGCGATCACGCCAGAAAACGTGACTAGACTTATGACGACGGACGCGGACAGCTGGCAGTTGATCGCAAAATACGTTACGAATGTGCTACGGAGCAAAAGAATGGATGGATGTCTGGATGACTGATAAACAGCTAAGATGAATGTAGATCGAGAGTGAATGAATGACTGGTATGAAAGGAAGGAGCGTGTTTGGCCACGCAAGGACTGCCGCCCAGGCTGAAGTAATGTGCATAACAGTTCCGGGCTGGTGTCGGTGCAAACAAGGAGATATGTGTTTAGTGGGTAGGGGCCCTGGATAGGGTCGAGTCGCCACATATCCCACTGGCCGGTCTGCAAGCTCGCTTGAGGGCTGGCCAATGGGAATCCGTAAAATGGATTCACAGACTCCTGAAAAAAAAAAATACTAAATCCAGAACTTCATAATGATTTCTTCTCCAATAAGTAAAAGCTTGTTGTAGTCCATGCGCATGATATTCAAAGCATGCAGTATGTGTATAATATGAAGTAACGCTACTACACTGCTGAAAATGCGCATCTATAACAGCACTTACGAACTACGCTTTTAAAATAATATTTAAAACACAACACTATATCAGAAAACATCAAAAAGTAAAGCCTTATGTTGGCTTAATAGTAGAACCTGAAATAGAAAAATGAATGTTCCTTTTAGCTTGACAGATTGAAATGATAATGGAATTTTAAAATTTACCTGCTTTGAAATAGTAGCACTGTGTCCAGGAGTGTTTTCTTTGAAGACATTAAATCATTGTACACTTTTGCTTCAAAGAATAAATAAACATGGTCAACCTCAACGCATACTTGATGCAAAATATCATGACTAAAAAGCAATCAACTGACAAAACGCACAGCCTACGGCGACACGAATGAAGCGCGATGAGCGCGCTATATTCAACATTTCAAAATAATAATTAAATTATTTTTACAAACGTAAATATTATTTTTAGAAAATCACATTTTTAGCCATAAAAATTTGACAGCTGCGGAGGGGGCGTACGGGGAACGGGGAGCCGCTCGCGGGGATAGAGGGGACCCCCCTTTCCTCGTTTCCCGCACCTATGAGACTCCTTAAGCACGAATATACAAAAAATTTGAAGTTCATAAAATCGAGTCACACAATTTCTCGATTTTATGAAGAGAAACTATGGCTGGCGCATCTTCGATATTTGAGAATATTATTGTTACTAATAATAAGAAACTGCTGTAATTTTTTCAAATTGGCATTTTGAATGCTTCAAAAGTTATAGTCAATTAATACAAATTTTTTTTCAAATTTACAATCGAAATAGTTGAATTAGTGCATTTTTTAAGTTTTAAACTCTTCTGCAGGCTTGCCCCGTATTAATGAGGTAGATTTTTATCAACGAGTTTTATACAGTTATAGATATTCTAAAGAAAAGCGCATTTGATATAAGCTTGCAACTGCATTATCAAAGAAAAAATTCCAAGTCTCACAAAAATTAAAGGTTTCATGGATATGCCCAAAAAAGATGTAATAATTTGTATACTTCATACAATTTTAAAAAATGATTAAAGCTAAAAGCGAGGTTCTACGACATTTTTCGTAGAAATCATATCGTTTGTATCGGGAACTCTAGCGATATTCTTCGACGAAAATCTAGCTAGATTTTCAAAATCTAGAAAATTTCTAGCGATATTATCGTTACTCGGCTACCAGGGTACTAAACTTTCGCGTTGTAGATTATAAGCTTCTAATACTATATTCACGGCTGAGTAAAGCTGTGTCCCTTTTTTTCGTCATCCTCCACTTTATAGGGGGCGGACTCCTTTTCGATCCATAGAAGGAGCCCACGACGATTGCGTCGCTAACAGAGATACGGATCCATGAGCCTTCCGCCTGTCCGTTCCTTCAGTCGATGAGGTGAAGAGGCTTTAGGATCATATTTTTCCCTTTCCCCCCATACCATTCTTCGGTAGTGCACAAAATGAGCCAACAGTTATACTTGCACAGAGCGTAGCTGGGCTGCGGTTGACCAAAATTGGGTTACTTCACGCTAGCCGGAGTTGGAAACCCTGAGTCCTATAAACGGACCTTGATCGGGTATATAGAGGAAGAGGGAGGGTAGCCCTCTACGGACCTTACAAACGGGTGTCCCAAAGAAGGCGACAACAGATACGCGGAGCAGTGTAACTCGAAGCTCATAGAGTGCAGGGGGACTAGGTTTAAACGATCTTGAGCTCTGTAGCTCAAGACGGTCCACCGTGTTTGCCGTGCGGTGCGGGTCTGTGAGCTGCTAAAAGGAGATCCTGGGTGGGGAGGCGTGTTTACAAATTGCGGGTTTAGGCGGTCCAAACCATCTTTCGCTCCACTTGATGGCAAGACGGACGGCTAGCGTCTAGTCAACGCTGGTCAGTCGGCATAGGCGAGTGCGTCTTGGCACGTGATGCCTGCCGGAAACTCTCCAGAGAGCGGAACACCTTTGTTGTTAGCGCGTCAGAGCGTGCTTTATTTCTCTATGATGGCCCAAATCAGGATGGCTTCTACAGGCATGTGTTGAGGAGCCCCCGTAGTGAGCTCGCCGTTGGAAGGTTCAGCAGAGCGGCCACTAACAATGGTGCTAGCACCATTAGCATGTCAACGCTAGGAGGAAAACCAGGTGGCAGACGTAGACCAAGTCCTCATCAAGCCCATCTATGACTTGCTGTAATTAATGATACATTCGATGAAAAAGCAAAAGAACGTTAACAAGGCCATAAAAGACGAAATCCCAGTCTTGCAGACCAAGATCGAGGAATTGGTGGGGAGGAAGTATCTAAAACCACGAAGGGCCCTTACTTCCGAGAGCCCAGTAACCTTCATGACACAAAAGAGAAAAACTTCCACCTCACCAACCGACCTGGCTGAAGGGGTACGAAAGCCGCAAAAAAGAGGGGCTAGAGGATGATAATAAGAAAAACTCCAGTTGAATCAAAACTCAGACTGAAGAATGGCAAAGAATCCCCAGCAGGCAGGAGAAAAGAGAAGAAAAACAGAAGAAACCTCCAAAAGAAAAGGAAGAAGAGAGAGGGCATAGGCGATCGTCCTGTAGTCCGCGGAGGGAAATACTTTCGCGGAGATCCTTAGACGAATCCGCCGCCAGGTTAACCCCTACAAGCACGGGCTGACGATCAAGGACATTCGTCAAATTCAAAAAGGCGATGTCCTGATAGAGATCAGGAAGACAACGGCTGAGAGCAAGGAGGGCTTTGCTTCCACGCTAGCTACGCGACGCTCGATGAGGTATAAACAGCCCTCCTTGGAGCCCTGAAGAATTACATCGACGCCCTGGAGGTGAGGTTCAGAACGGCAAACAAAGTCAGTAAAAGGCTAGCCTTTGCAACTGACACCAATGAGACCGGCAACAACCTGCTGAGAGTGGATAGAATCCCAATTGGATGGGTCTATTTCAGCTTGCCGTTGCGGATCCAGGTTGAGCGCTGCTTTAAGTGCCTCGACTACGGACTGGAGCTTGCGCGGAATTAAACGAGGCTCTATCCAGGTCTTCAGGTGAACCTGAATAGGAGCAGGATGGCGCACAACCTGCTGACGCAGACCTGTCTCGAAAATGAAGTTGACATTGTTCTTGTCAGCGAGCAGCATCGGGATAGAGACGCGGGAGCATGGTATCGCGACGGCCTTGGTACCGCGGCGATTTGGGTTTTCAACCCGCATCGCTTTCGAGTAACGCGTCATGGATCCGGCAGCGGCTTCGTTTGGATCGGAGATGGCGACAAAAATTACGTCAGCTACTATCTCACTCTGAACGAGGCCATCCAGGGCTTCCAAATAAAGCTCGACGCCCTTGAGGATGCGGTCAGAGATTGGAAGGGGGAGCTGATAGTGACCGGGGAATTCATCGCCAAACTCAAGTGGGTGGAACCCACGTCAGACTCTAGAGAGAGGCGAGTAATGATTATGGCGTCCAGGCTGGCGCTAGTGGCCTTAAACACCAGCTCCTCGTCGACTTTCAGGAGACCCAGCTAAACTATCCCCGATATATCCTTCGCAATGGAATATCTGGCTGTACGGGTGCGGCACTGGCAGGTGATCGAGGTCTACACAGTCAACAATCATTACTACATCAAGTTCCGCATGCGTGATGTAGTACCGGTCAGGGCGGCATTCCAGTGCCACCCAGCCAGGTGGATCATCGCGGGGATGGATCACGAGAAGTTTTCCCAGGTCCTAGGACGCAGGCAGCAAACCATGATAGAATTAAGACGGAATGGAAAGCTTTCTGAGCGGGCGGAAGCAGTGAGGGCTACTATGCACCTGTTCCGTCAAGCCTGCAAGGAAGCGATATCGAGCAAATTTGCGAGAAGTGCAAGACGTCCTGCTAATTGGTGGACGAACGATATCGCGGAGCTGCGGCAGAAATGCCTGCGGCTGCGTCGCATAGCCTAAAGGGCTCAGGGGCGCGACCACGATGCCGTTCTTAAGATCGCCGAACATCTAGTGGCGAAGAAAGTTCTGAAGCGGGCCATCAGAGCCAGTAAGTACCAATGCTGGAAGAAGCTGGGAGAAGATCTGAACAGCGATCCGTGGGGATTATGGTATAAACTAATTACTCGCAAATTAAGTGCTTTCGGTAAGAGCGACACCATGAGCGAGCGGCGCAAGCGCATGGCGTCGATACAACGGAGATGTGCACTTCGTGGGTGTACTTCGTGTGCACAGCGTGTACGTATCGCATGGTCTTGGAAACCGCTTCACTAGTGATTGCTGGGGTAATCCCGATCAATCTTCTCACCCAGGAGCGGAAATTCGTTCACCAGATGAAAGGAACTCTCAGCTGTGCGAAAGGCAAGAGGCGGGCTAGGGAGCGATCCCTGGCCTCTTGGTAAGACAGGTGGAAGCAGGGAACGCGCGGAATGTGGACTACTAGGCTAATCACGGGGAGGTTAACTACTACATCTCCCAGATGCTGACTGGCCACGGGTACTTGCGCGCATCCCTGTACAGGATGGGCAAGATAGCAGACTCCAGTTGCATATACTGTGAGTTTGTCAAAGGCGATGCCACCACACGTTTTTTGTGTGCGGGCGATGGGAGGGGGAGAGGAGAGGACTGGAGGACGATATTGGAAGGTTAACCTCGGAAGGCATCATTCCCGTCATGCTCTCCAACCAGGAAAACTAGGGGAGAGTCGCTAAATTCGCCAAGGACATCCTGAGGCGGCGAAAGGCAGACCTCCCCTAAGGTAAGTAAATTATTATCTTTAATCGTTTAAATTAGTAGTATGATCCGATGGAAAAAGCCCTGGCCCCCTCCCCGAAACAATGCCTAACGACGGTTTCCGGGGTGGGGGGTTGTCGAGCCAGGGAAAGGAAGTCTCATCGATGGACTCCCGCCGATTCTGGTCTCCAGTTGTAACTGTGGGGCGCACTTCGCGGGCGTCTATCAGAAGGGTGAGGTTTTAGTGGGTATACCGGCACCTTCTATGCCGGATGGCCCCGCGCAAAAAAAAATAGCTGTGCAATCACGTGATACTATTAAATAAATAATTAGTGCTGTCGGTATTCATTGGTTTTTCGAAAGTTTCGAACTTACAAAGGTACTTTTTGGGGATAACTAAAATAATTAAAATACAAAAAAAGAACCGTACATTAAAAAAATTGATGGTGTTGTGTGCTGTGTTTTATCAAGCGGCACTTCACTGAGTTGTTCCACCGAGCAACAAATAAATTTTGTTTGCGGTACATCCGACTCGACACTTGTGGCGAGTGTTAATTAACAAATCTCCAACCTAAATAAAAGAAGTTTATACAGGGTATAGCAAAGGTGATGATACCCGCGAATAGCTTTGCAGAATCATTCCTCCGAGCAAATGGTTCCGAAAAAAGTTGTAGGATTTGCGCCACTGAAGTTTATAAAGGTTATTTCATGGTCAACTTTTTTTTAATGGGAACACCCTGTATTTTTCATTATAGAAATGAAAAGGTAAAAAAATTTTACATTCAGATATGTATTTGAAGGAATTAAAAATGAGAGGCGCGGTAAAAAGACGTATCTACTATGCGATTGTCGTTTAAGAGTAAACGTGTCGCGGAGAAGTAACAGCCCGACAGTGGAGAGACTTTGACCCTCAAAGTCATTATTGAATGTTATTCTAAGGTCAACTTCTTTTTTTAATGAGAATTCCGTATTTTTCATCATAAAATTTTACTTTCAGATATGTATTTGGTCTTGGGTCAATGTGACCACAGAAGGTCATATGAAGGTCATATTTAATTTTAAGAATGATCCTTAAACCAAGCGTGGTTATTTTTTAAGGTTATTTCAAGGTCAACTTTCTTTTTAATGAGAACCCCTATTTTTCATTACAGGAATGGAAAGATCGGAAAATTTACGTTCAAATGTGCGTTAGGCCTTGGGCCAAAGTGACTATTGGGAGTCACATGAAAGTTATATTTATACGTTTAAGAGTGCTCTTAAAGCAAGTGGCAATATGTAACGCGTTAAAAATAAATCTTATAAGGTTTGGTCCAATGAATCGGTTAGTGACTTTGATTCTGAACCCCAGGTATTTTTTAATTTGGTTGGGCTCGCGGAAATCAAGCATTTCAACGTGAAAAGCAAGGAAATTCAAGCATTTTAAGCACCGCAATGAGATCTAAGTCGTTGATCCTGGATCAAATTGAGAGCAAATTTTAACCTTGAAATAACCTTAATAAATGACCTTGAGGCAGAGTCAAGGTTAGCAACCGATTCATTGGACTAAATCCTAATGTTTTTTGTCTTTCACGTGTTCCACAATGTCACTAGCTTTAAAAATCATCGTTAAACTTAAATATGACCTTCATATGATCTCCGGGGTCACTTTGCCCCAAGGCCCAATGCACATCCGAAAGTAAAATTTTTCGATATTTCTATGAAAAGGAAATGAAAAGCACGGAGTTCTCATTAAAAATAAATGATCTTAAAATAACTCAATAATGATCTTGGGGGTCAAAATCTCTTCACTGTTCAGCTGTTCCTTCTCCCGGATACTCTCACAATTGAACGACGATAGCATAGTAGACACGTTTGTTTCCCTCACCTCTCGTTTTTTTCGAGCACACTCCCGCTCTAATAGGCTTTATTCTTTTAATTTTTAATTGAGCATTACTCAAATTTTTTACATCGGAAATGAAAATGGTACAGAAATTTTTTGCTTAGAATTCGCTTTTCTATCCGAGGACATACCGTTTGATAGACCTTTCCACAACACCCTGTATAATTTCAAGATATTTTTTCTCATAATTCCTGGAATTTTTAATAATTCCCTACCAGAAGACTTTAAACTTTAACATACAGCTCGTACTAAATGTTGAGAGAAAAATTCGAAAGTTATTCAAATATTTTTTATTATGAAGTATTAAATAGGAAATAAAAATCAACGAGAATATAAACATGTCATTACTTTTCAACTCTCTTTTTATTTTCTATTTTAATTCTCTGATCTCTCTACCTTTATTTATTGAAGGTTTAACCTCGATTTTTTAATTTTACCGCCTTAATTCAACAACCAATCACATTGAGTTTCAAAATGTCTCACTATTTCCAACCATTACTTTTTCAAGAGAGACATCAATCAGATTACTCTCTAAGTGCTTCACAATATCCGGCTATCAGTTTCTTAAGAAGGAAATGTATGAAACTGCTGTACTATTAAATATTACAAAATTAAGGCAGCGTTCAGAGGGCACGGTTTAAGAAGCTTTATTTTCATGCCATCTACAGCTATATTCTAAGGGCGGGGCTTACGAAGTTTTCTTTTCAACGCCGCTGCAGTCACATTTAGAGTACAATATTTCACAACATAGAGATGCTTTGGATGATACAAACAACATTATGAACTTATATATTTAAATAATTCATACACATTTTCTTTGTGCTGAAAACCTCACCCTCGCTAGAAATAGCTTTTCTTCCCATGCTACAGAACGTGTTTTTTCGAACGAAGGGATGAAAAGTCCTTTTTTAATGTCAGAAAGTTATGTAGATGATCGTGCATTTCAAGTCGTGCACAGAAATCGTAAAAAATTGCTTGAAGCGAGGAAAAACGACTTTCTTCCCCGCTTGAATTAAAGATTTTCTGAAACACGTGAAATGCTCGATTTTCTATGCTACTTTCTAGCGTAAAATGAGGGCTATTTCATGCCTGAGTTGAGAAAAATCATTTATACTTTGCCATGATCTTTCGACTCTCGTGGAATAAAATGCAGTTCGATACTAGTGTGTAAGTTAATTTTTACCTCGTTTGACGTTTCTTCCTTGCTTCGCTTGGGCGAAAATTGTCTCCTAAGGTAAATAATCAACTTCTACATTCGTGTCATAATGTACTATTTTAACACTCAGGGCGGAAAACAGTTTTTAATAGCTATTTGAAGGGAGTAAAATGGCCCTTTTTCTCCCTAGGGACAAAAAACATATACTACGTATACACATACTGAAACTGGCCGCACAGTACAATTTACAGAGAAGTACCATTTTTCGTTTACGGGAGTGCGCGACCAAAAAAGAGTCAAAACGAAACAAGAAATAACTTGTGCATTATAAAATAGCTATTAAAAACTCAATATTACGCCCTGATTATTACAAAATAGTATATGCGACATGGGAGCAGTTGATTTATGTAATAAAAAATGATTAGTGTCGCTTTGTAGGTGCCTAAAAAAATTTCCAAATTAAATTAAAAACTCGATTATGAGGAACATAAAGGACCCCGCAGATTCCTTATGGAAAATGGCTCTCGGTCAAATTGGCTGAAACTTTGGATTCATATAGTTCTTGATGTGTAGAACAAAAGCCTTCATGGGCGCTAAGCTCCAAAAACTCATGATTTGGAGATATAGACCTTTTATGTTAGGTGCTTTATTTAAGCTTTTTGCAGTGATGCAAGGCTAAGCACATACAGTAAATGTATGTGTATGTGTGTGTATGTGTGTGTGTGCGTTCTTTTTCTACGAGGGGGATGGTAAATCTTACATCAACCCGTGCGGTCATAGAAGGACAGCGTCGGGCCGGTTGACGACCCTTGCCGCCAACAGACACCAGGAAGGGACCGCATTTTCTGGTAATATGGGATTCTTACCCGCAATCCTTTTCTCCGTGGCTGAGCCACCCCGGGAACAGCCGTTAGGTATTACTTCGGGGTGGCGCTGTTGTCTTGTCATGCGGACGCTCCTGGATGATGGTTCGTCTGGCCATTGCACTTGCTGGCTCGACCTTGTCTCCGTAGCTTGGGGCTCACACACGCACACACATACACATCCTCCCCTTCCCCGATGCACCCCTGTCACAGCACACCGGGAGTGCCCAAATTCTCTGGCAGTATTTTCTGCTGTCAATGTCTCAAGAGCTGATGTGAGCCTGCTCTGCCGAGGTGACCACTGTTACCGGGGAAGACAAGCCAGCCACTTCCGGCCCTAATCAGCAAGTGCGTACTGAGCACAGAGATTGGAATCTGTGCCGCCCCGGGCGAGCGCCAGTCCGTCCGTAAGCTGGTTCGCGCACATATGTCCGTGATTGGCCGGGACTGGTTAAGCGAAGGCAAAGCCCCACGTACTGGGGACAGGTAGGTGCATCCACACGTGGAAACACCTAACCGAAGGGTATACCCGTTCCTTGCTATTTTGGCCCACCCCTTTACGCACGATGTGCCGGTAATTGTAAGAAGTATGGTAGCATTAAATGGAAAAGCAAGTGAAATGAGAGAAGCTGAACATCTCAAACCAGAAGCCGTAAACAGTAAGAGGACAAAGAAAACACAAGAGTTGGAGCGAGTTGAACAGCTGATCAAGGAGCTCTACAGATTCGTTCAACCAAGAGCGAATGTGCAAAAGGAGATAAAGAGCAAGGTGACCGCTATAGGTACTGCGTTCATTCGACTGAAGAAGACGATTATTGAGGAGGTAGAATGCCAGCTTTCGACGCCATCAACGGCAGCGCAGGCTGCGAAACCTCAGAAACCGTGGCGACGGAGACAGAGGTGATAGTGGTAGAAGATACCACAGTGCCGGATTCCAGAAACAACACCAGTGATAAACGGAAAAGGCCTACCACACCGGAAGAAGTTGTCAGAAAGAAGAAGCGGAGGGAGGACGAACCAGCCCCGCCAACAGTTGAGAAAAGACCGTCTCCCAAACCTGCAGAATGGAAGAAAGTGAAGGAGAAAAAGAAGAAACAGATCAAACAGCAACCCCAGAAGCAGAGGAGCTCATGGCCAAAAGCGAATCCGCTGATAATTCGAACGAAAGACAAAGAGAAGTATTCGGACATCCTAAAATGGATGAAACAGGATACAGCGTCTGGTATGACTCAATAGTGCGTAGACAAGATCTGCAAAACAGCCACTGCAGATATGCTGATTGTCCTTAGAAGGGGGAACACCGAAGAGGCCCCTTCCTTGCAAAAGGCCATCAAAGAACTCCTCGGAGACGAGACTACAATGATCAGCAAAGCACCGAAAGAAGAACTCGAGATAAAAG
>UCOL01005289.1:0-12044 GCA_900474335.1 Ormyrus nitidulus | reverse complement strand
TGGTCTGCTAGCGAGCGCGACAAATCCGCGCTACGCCACCTAGCGACCAGTCGGGTGGGCACCCAAAAGCGCCTTGGGGACAAAGGCCTTCCTTCTTGTATATAATTTCTATCAATTTATGTAGAATTATTTTTGAATACAGCCCTTGTATACAACTTGTATTCAAACTGTACAACATTTTTTCACGTAGGATGTCGTTCCCTCGTTCTATTTTCGATGCTTTGTCGCGTAAGTGTGAATGATTTTTCCTTTTTTTTGCGACTCGTGTAATTTTGATTTTGTCCTTTATTATTTGAAACCTTTAACGGTGTATAGCTTGTACATAATAAATAGGTTACTGACAATATAACTGCTGTATGTATTAAAGTAGCGAGTATAAAATTTAACAGTGCAGAAAGATATAAAATATACTGTATTATTAAATTTACATGTATAAAAACGTGTCAACGAGTACAAAGAAATAGTACAATAAAAATATATATATATATCTACAGTGTAATTTGAATATATCGAATATATATAAACGCTGTAAAATGAAATGACAACGAAGAAGTAAAAACGTGGATTGGATCGTGCGAATAAAAGTGAGGGAATACGTAGCAAGTATTTGTATATGTAAAAGTACAACATCAAAAGAATGTACAGATATCAGTGTGGCGAAAGAGAGAAACGATGAAAAAAGTGGGAGAAAAACGACGGAGACGACGAGAACAACAGACTTATTGAATAAATGTAAAGGTAACGATACGCGTCGCTCGAATCTCGAGCGAAGCAACGTTTTTTCCATTGGAAGAAAGAAAAAAAGGGGGGACAAGAAGGCGGGGGTTAACATAGGCAAATCAGCGAAATCTTTTTTCCAGGGAAAATCCGGAGATTCGCATGTGCACCGTGTCGTAAAGATAAATAATGGTCAATGAAAAGTTTTATGTACAAGTCGATAAAAAATGCACGGAGCAGAGATACGAGAAATAGAGAGAGAGAGAGAGAGAGAGAGAGAAACCGGAGAAAAAAACGACACACGGGAAACAGAGACAAAGACACAGAAGATTTAATATCTAGATATACAAAAATACACATATAAACAAGATGTATAATAATATATCGAGGGACACTTATTTAGTTTTATAGATTGCTTTTTAAATGTCGCTCTCGTCCTCCCAACGAGATCTTCTGTTTAAAGTTTCGTTTATTAGTTTTATATAAAGCTTATTAAGAAGCGATGCAACACAGATCTGCGATCAGATCAAGATGGTATTACGCCGCAAGACCCTTATATACCATCTGGATCGAATCGAGTAAACTCAAACGAACCCGCGTCGCTCGGTTTTTCTTTTAAAGAGTCTCTTTTAGTTTCTTGTTAAAGTCTCTGGCGGTTATTTACATATTTACAGTAAAGTAGATATTTATGCAAACAACATATCGGGAGAGAGAGAGAGAAAAAAAAGGAACACATCACTCAAGCCTTTCGCGAAAGCACACGCACGCAGAATAAACAAAAAAGACAGTTCGGACGTGGAAAAGGCGGAGAGGCGTACATACATATATATCCGAGGAAAGGGGGAGGAAAATGGAAAGGGGACGGGAGAAGAAAATCAGAAGTCCTCCTTGCGCGCGTCGCGGCTTCGCCCGTATTATTTTTATCATCTCCGCTTGTACTTTCAGGCTTCCCCGAGGCCTCGAATTAAAAAGGGCTGCACATTTTCTTACTTCCGAAGAAGGATTCATATGTACGAAGTAAATCATGTACGAAGACTCTCTGGGGTTTTGCCCCGCCAAAAAATAATGGAGATAAGCCGCGTGAAAATTGTTTCCGGATTGTTTCGTCGAAAGAGAGCCGAAGGTGTTGCCGGTGCTTTACGGAGAGAATAATGACTCGTTCGCACGTTATTCACTTTTGGAAATTTCTTCGGCTGCCGCTGCTGCTTGAGCTGATAAGATCTACGAGCCCGATTAATATTCGGATTTTATGTTAAGTTAATGTGGCCGATTCATCATTTTTCTCTCGAGTTTTTATTTAATTTAGCAGATTATTAAATTAATCGAAATTTGGTGATAAAGTTTTGTTTTTGAAACGACGTAAAAAAAATACCGTTTGAAACAATTGGTATTTTGACCAGTTTTTAATCTTACCTAAATATACTTTTCTAAATTTAAACTATAAAAATGCCATTTCTTCAGAAGACTATAAGCAGTCGAGAAGCTCCATAAAGCCCTCTTATTTTCGATCATCTCCGTTCCATTTCAATATCCGATCCGAATTCCGCAACCAAAATAATCCAGCCACTGTCGTTCCACTAGCAGCGTCAACCCGATCATCCAGAAAAAGTCCCGTCGCGCTGCTTGCCTCTCTCTCTCTCTCTCTCTCTCTCTCTCGGAAAGCATATATCCCCCGGAAGTTCTGCTCCGGCGTATAATCCGACGGATTTAACGATTGCTCGGAGCTAGATAAATTCCGAGACAGCTGAGAGAGAGAGAGAGAGAGAGAGAGAGAGAGAGTCGCGTCGTCATATCGATTACCCTCGGACTCCTGTCGACGGAGTGGAAAATAGCGGCGGAATCGAGGAGACCTTTAGGGCTGTAAAGGCCCCCGGATGGCAGACGTACGAGGCCAGTCAGGGGTGAAGGAGTGGAGATTCGACCGAGTGAAATATATACGCGCACCTCAACTGGCGTAGAGAAGATTGCCGTGAAAAATTGTAGCTTCGCCTTTTGCCGAAGATAAGGAGTTTCTTTTTTTATGGCTCGGGGGGAGAGAGGGATTGGACTATTTGTCGCGAGATTATGTTTCCGGATAACCTTTCTTTTCCTACGGACGATTTAGTTTTCTTTATCTAGATTTTCATTATTATTAGTGCGAGTTTAAGCTTTAAGTTAAACTTTTTTTTCGAATAATTTCGTTGCAAAACTATAGCTACGCAAATCAGTGAAAGTCGGTTAGTTGGGAGTCATATTTTCCCGTTTCGAAAATTGAAATTTAGTTACTAGTAACAACTATATGTATTAAGGGGGTGTCTACACTAATTTCTGCCTCTTTATTAAATAAACACAAGAAATTACAACGCGAACGAAACTTAGTGCCTTTTTTTTATCAGATCGGACCGAAAATGTTTTTTAACGCGAGTTAAAAATATCACCGTCAAAGATCAACCCTTATTTGAATAGTAACTCAATGCTTACATCATGAAACCAGAGGCACAAATCCATTATAGCGGTCGATAAAAGAACTTACGACGTTAAAACGGAAAGACGACACCCCCTTAAGCTCTCGTTAATCCGCTAATCTGAAGCCGGCGAGAGAAAAATAAAAAGGCTCCCTATTTACATTCGAAAAAAGTGTAACCATCATCAAGGGAAAGAAGTCAGAAGGGAAGGTGAGTTAGTGATAAAAACAGAGATCAAGAGAAATATATATATATATATGTATATATATACGCAGCAGCGCGTCAAGGCCATAAAAAAGAGGGTGTCAGTAATATTAAAAAAGGAGAGAGAGAAAGAGAAGATTAAAAGAAAAAAAGGATAAACGAAGCATACACACAACAAAGAGAAAACGGCTGAGAGACAGCTTGCTCGGTCGTAAGCTATCTGTGAGATATCGGTACCTTGGCACTTCATGCCCTGGTGGATGATACCGTAGAGCAGGCTACCGCAGTGGTCGCAGAAGGTGGGGCTGTTGTACGTTTGCACCTTGAATTGATGCTTCGTCCGCGTGTCCTGCGTTCCAGCGTCACCAGATTATGCCACTCGCATTTCTCAGACATTCGCATTCGGGGGGAGAGGGGGGGGGGGGAAGGTGGTTTTGAGGTGTGCTCTCGGGGTCTTGCTTAATTAAATTGCCGTTCGAGCGCCCGAGTTAATGCCGGGCTCTTTAATTAAATTTTTTTTTTCTTTTACCAGAGGAGCCGGATGCTTTAAAGGGGGTACTTTTTCGGCTGGAGTGTGCTTCATTGTCCTCTTCTTTATTATGATATCATTTAGTGTAAGTGGGGGTCGGGGACGTGAAATGTTTTTGTGTTTATTCGAGTGTTTAAACTGTAGGGTTTAACTGTCGAGAGTTTTGAGAGTAGATTCCTTGAAAGAAATTAACCCCGTTTCTAATGTGATTAAATTCAATAATTAAAATCTGTTCAAAGTCGAAAGTTGATTAAAAAAACTTGTCAACTTTTCTGCCAGACCCGACCCGAGAGAGGCTGACCAATAAAAATTCACCAATTCCGCGAGAAGTATTTCAAAATTACGTTTCCGTTATTTATTAACCCCTTGAAATTCCATAAAGCGAATTCCGCCTTTATTAAACGCCGCAAAAATAATAGATCTTAAGACAAACTCTTAAGATTTTAATTTCCACCCACGTATGACCGCCCCTTTCTCCCCATCGCCACCCCGGCCGCTCTCTCCGCTGATTGAAAATCCCGAAAAAAAAGGCCCGAGAACAAAGTAATCTCTCTCTCCCTCCGCTCGTTGCGTGTACATATCCATCTCTCGGGGAGCGTAATGCGCGCAAGCGCGGCGTGTATGTAAAGGGTCAAGGACGCGCTGGGTAAAGGGTCAAGAGAGCACGAGGCCGGGGGATATTATACGGAGCCGCGAGCAGGTCGGATCGCTCTTAGTTTTTCTCTCAGCCCCCGCGCGCGCGAGAGAGAGAGAGAGAGAGGCATTTTTCGGCCTACCCTGGGCTGGTTGCCTGCGCGCGCGCGCCTACGTCACCGCCGGTCAATAAGTCGCGACAGGGAGGCTGTGCGATGTCGCGACGCAGCCAGCGTGATGTCGGAACGGTCTGCTCTCTGGGTGCTTTGGTTTTGGAAATCCGAGAGCTTGCAGGGCGAGAGGGGTGACTCATTTTTTTTTCTTGGATCCACTCGACGGGGGTAACGAGATGCTTTTCCGTCCGGCTTGCGCGAGTTCAATTACCGATTAAATTGAGTGGCGAGTACTGTTTATTAACTCGTACAATGGGTTGGAAAGTTTATAGGGTGAATATATAACGAAATTTACTTTGAAATTACTAGATTTAACTTGCAATCTGAATTGTGTCATCCTCGTAGAAAAGTTGACAAGTTTTTAGCTAGTTTTTAACTCTAACTTTGATGTTGTGGAGGTCAGGTTGAATTCATTTTATTATCATTGAGAATAGTTTCTACTGCTGATACTGCAATTTAAAATTGTATTTTAATTTAGATCTTTGTTATAAATTAAACTTAAATCATTTTTCTGGTAAATTTCTCTCAATTACTCTTATCCCTGCGCGTGCTCAATCTTTTATTCACTAAATTTTACAGAAATTTACATGTCCGAACGAGAAACTTTTCACGTATAAAAACAAAATATCGATTTTCACATTTTTGTAATCTGGCGTCCGCACGCCTACGTTAAAGTGCCCATTATTCCTTTAGATTATAAAAATGCAATTTCAAAGCTCCACCGTCAAACATTGGAATTTCGAAGAAAATATTCAGCAATATAGTGCAACGCAAAATTTGTCACCTGATAATGTACATAATTGAAAGATCAAAATGGGATATCCGGTTCTCATGCTTCCCGTCGCCGAGGAAAACTCAGCTCGCGAAAGACGCGGATTTCCATAGAGAACGAAAAAAAGCTGCGCGTTGTGTTAAGTACGCGGTGTGTACTTCTGATAAGAGCTGGTAATGCCGTTTGCGTTGGATTTGCTCGGAATAAGAAAACAGTCGTAAAATTTGATGCCTCGGATCCTCATTTGCGAATTATTCATTTTTATGGATTTGCAGCAGAGCTTATGTCTTATTTTTAGGTAAATATATTTTTTGACGCAACTGATAAACTACTGGAACTAGAATATTTAATATTTCTAGGATTATATCTGTATTTTCTATATATTTAGGAATTTAAATTTAAAGACTCAACTGTATTCGTGCCGAGAAGTAGATTCTATCGACAAAGTATCGAATTAGATTTTTTCTCTTCGTGTTTGAAGAAAATAAAAAAGTTTCTTTGAATAAAATATTCAGTATTTTTGCAAACATTGATTTTTGTTTCATAATAAAGAAATGTTCCAGGTGTAAGAGATGTTGAGATCAATCTTCGATGAATGGTTCTATCGGAACCCTGAATTTTTGCATGAATTTTAAAAATATCTATGCGCATATCGAACCGATCAATTCTCGCGAAACGATACTAAAAGTCTGATTTTAATACAAAGCATGAAAGTAAACCATGTTTTTAGTATTTTTCCATTCAAATATTTTATTCAGTTCGAAAGCATTTTTTATTATTCAATTCGAAAAGGGATAAATATTTCATTGTAAACTTTATCTAAACAATCGAGTGAATTATTTAGCTTAAATAGTTTAGTCAGGAAGAGTAGACAAACTTTTGTTCAGAAATCGATTTTAATTCAGAAAGGGAAAATCTATTAATTTTCCACATAAATTCTAATAAGAATGTTTTACCGAATCGATTCTGAAGAAAATTGTTCCATCGAGATCGAATGAAGAAAAATAAATCAACTCTCGGCGTAAATAAAAATTGACTCATCTCCACTCATCCGTTTTCCAATAATCCACTTCTTTGAGACGAAACACTTAATTTCTTATTCTTAAGTGGACTTGATTGATTTTTCAGCTTTAGAAATTTGTCGTTTAATTAAAAATAAATCTATTCGCGTAAATGCGTATTGTTTTAGCCTCTCAATGAAGTTGTCCTTTAATTCAAAGTTATTTTTCGCCGAAAAATTACTTGGTAACTAATTTCTAATAATAAACTCAAATTTAACCCTGACGCGGGGCAATTATTTTTATAATAAGAAGGCAGAGAGAAACTATATTCTCGTATCGCAATTTCGATCTTTTTCTCAGCCAGCGAGAAGGAAAAAGTGACACTTTTAATTTTCTTTTCAAACGATCATCTGGCACGATCTCCTCTCGGAAACTTAAAAAAAGCTCCGCGCAAAATCCATAAATCACTCGAAAACTCAATTATCTCGAGCATGGAGAATTTTATTTTGAAAAAGAGAGCCGAGCCGCAGGAAAAAGATATCATAAAGGTCGAAACGATCGTCTCTTAAACGGCAATTCCGAGGAAAAACTTGGCTAATTTCGCAGCGGAGCAAAAAAGCTCGCGGAAAAATCCATTGTTCCGTGTACAATAACGAGGCAACGGTGCGTCGATGGCTGCGGAACGAAAATCCAAGACTCGACCGAAGTCGGGTGGGAACTCGATTATTGTGCCGGAACTGCTCATTAACCGTCAATTAGCAGAACTGCGTCGAAAACGGCTCTGTCACTGACAGCTGCGGCATTGTTTAGCTCCGAGCTTTTTTTAGATTGGCTTTTGCGCTCGTCGAGATTGTCGAATAAAATAAAACGCATCGTGCGGCTGTCGTTTCATTATTTCGGCGGTTGATGGACCATTGGGATTGTTGAATGCCAGATCGAATGTTTTTTTTTTCTGAGACTACATTTTTGTTGTTGTCAATTGCTTGTCAATTACTAACTAATTTTGAGGTTACAAAAAAACTAAATTTAGCATTATTATTGAACAATTGCTTGATAAAACTTTAAAGAACTATTTTATTAGGACATTCAAATGTTTAACAAGATTTGAAAAGCAAACTTTTTAACTTTGGTCTGATTATTATAAGCATAAGCTTAGGATTATTATTTAATTTGAAGAAAATCGGATTGGAAGAAGAATGAAGAAAAGGAAATTTCATAATAGTGAAATATAATTTCTTTAGAAATACAATTTCGAAGACCCTCAACTACTAAAATTGATAATATAAGAAGCATTACGGAAAAGAGCATTGAAAAATCTATTATTGTATAAAAAGATTTGTAATGTGTGATATACGAGTTACTCATTCTACTTTTTAAGCATTCTTATTAAAACCAGTGCACTTTATGCATGTAAATAAAAGAGCATAAATTCTCCTTTAAAGTGAACAAAATGATCCGCGCGACGAGAATAAAATTTCTGTATAATTCAAAAAAATTTGATATGCCTAAGACGCAATAAATGAAAAATGAAGCAGCTCTTATGAAGCATTTTATCTGAATAAAAGATGAGGACATTGTAGCCCGACTTCCTAAATATGTATGACTATTTATCTCAGCTCAAAGCGGGCAATTTCTCGCCGATCGTATAAAAATTTCGAGAATATAAACGAGCCATTAGAAACTTGCTTTATCAATGATAATAAGGACACCCGGAGCACATCCTGAAAAAAAAAAAAAAAAAAACTGAAACCAGGAGGACGTGGAAGGATACTGCCGGAGAGTGGGGCTTCTTACCGGGGCATTCAATTATTCAAGAGCAGCGACATTCACACGGACTCACTCGTACATAACAGTGCATATCCCTGGAGGTTCGTCGGCCTCCGACCTTGCTTTATTATGCCATCCCCAAAGCGTTTCCGCAAAGGTTTCGGCGCTTCGGAGGAGGGAATCTTGTCCCTCGCGAGTGCGCCGCTTTCTTTCGCCGCGCGGAGCATCAGTAATTCAGGGCGGGGAAGGAACGAGGCGCGCGCTCTCCCGTCGACGGTAAAATATCCGAGCGAAACTTCTGGGGAATGTCACTTGCGTCCTTAGTTCGGGCGTTACGGCGCGGGTCCTTTGTTTTTATTTCACGAAGTGGGGCAAGACAGTCTTGTAGAAATATAGTGTGTTGTAGTCAGTAAATTGTCGAGTAATTCAAGTGGATTTTAACATGAAACGTTGAGTGCGTCGTATAAGCTTTTGATTTCAAAGTGACATTCTCCAGGAAATAAACGGGAAGTTTTCATTGTCTGACAATTGCTTGTCAAATCTGCGTATAAAGAGTAACTTTTTTTTCTTGGGAAAGCCTGGGTGATGCAAAACAGAAGCCCTTTCTTATCGACGAGGAAGTTTGCGAATTTCCGCCGGGTGAGAAATTGCTCCGGATACAAAAGATGCCCCCTTTTCAAATCGCGCCGACGCTTACAAAAAGTTATGGGAAAAAATTAAAGGGGAAAAACAGAGAGGAGGGAAAGAATGAATGAATGCGCACTGAGTCGAGAAAATTGCTCGGGCAAAATGCTCGGAGAATCTTGGGTGAGCGAAGAAAAATGTTCGATGTTTACTTATCAAACGTATATATATTTTTCTTGGAAAAGCTCGGAGATGAAAAAGACATTTTACTTTGCTCTCCTGCGATATGAAAGACTTTTATTTAGGGCGTAATTAAAACTTTTCGTATAATGCAATTCTTTCTCGTGATTATGAATTTTCGAATCTAAGACTCTTTAAAAATTCAATTCAAAGAAGAAAAATCAAGCAACTTTCGCTTTAGTGCGTATTCGTCATCGATAGCAGAGAAAAAAAATTATCCCCGATTAATTTCGACATTAAACACTGTCCTTTGAGCGCTGCGAATAAAATGTACATCCGAGTGTCGATGCGAAAAATACTCCGTGTAAAATGAAAATCCAATCGAGAATTTACAGGCGTTACATGAACACACCGCGCTCGAACGGCTTGTTTTTAAACAAATTTAAACCTCCGAGGCGCATCAATGTCAGACGGGATATTGTCATCGACGGTTCTGCGATACGGGCCGGCTAATAGCGTGAATTGTTCACGTCCTCGTGCATCATTCACTTGACTGGATTCGTTTGAAAAAATTGCCGAGCGTATTTTTCTCTCTCGCGGACTCGGCGATACGTTACCGGCAGCGTTCCAAGGAAAGCCTCCTTTCTGCGGGATATATGGTTTATACCGGCCAGAAAACAGCCTGAATCATTCAATTTCCCGGGCAGAACAGTTTCGTGGTGTTGGGGGGAGGAGAGGGAGATATCTTCCCCAGGAGAGTAATATTCGCTACGCTAAGAAAATCGAGCATCTCTTAATTTTCCGGCCCTCAGCGGCGGCGCACCGCGAAAGATGGATGGCCGATGAATACGTGCCGAGGAGGGAGAACAGCTGATGCCCGAATTCGAGTGAATATTTGGGCAACTCTAGTTTTGCGTCTGAAAGTTTCGTGGGATTTAATCGTTTTTTTTTCATCGAGGGAAGATAACGAATTCGTTTTTCTATATATAAGGGAATTGTGACATACTTCCTTATTGCAGTTTTACGATTCATTAAACTAATTGCAATTAATTTTTTAGTTTGGCTTTATGAAAAAATCGTTACTTCCTTCCTGTACCTCTACGAATGACATTGTTGACTTTTTTTTAGCTTTAATTATGAAATTAAATGTCGTGGTCGTTTTAATTCCAGCCAGTGAAAAGTCGTGAATTAAATTGCTATTTTTCATAATTATAAATTTAATTATATCAATCTCTCAAAATATAACTCGAATAATACATTTAAAAATGCTAAAAAATTAAGATTAATTAAAACATTATTAATGTGTATTATACCGTAATTGTCTTGTCAATATTTAGTAAAAAATATTTATTTTAACATAAATTCATTACTTTATAAACTTATACATATTTATTTAACATATTTATCTCTTTCGTAAAATTTAAACTGCACATATTTTAATACGCATGAAAATTCGCATATTAAACTCGATTTTCATAATAAATTTCTTCACGCCATCCTCGTCAATCGACTCTTCCCAACAACGAAAAAAAAAAGAAAAAAAATATTCATCCCAACCCGGCCTTTCCGCGCGAAAGAAGCCGATTCTCCCAGCTGGCCGCGGCATCTCTCGCCGCACAAACGAAGCGCGAAACCGATTAGGTCGCGGGGGTCTCGTGCGCCGAAGCTGAGAGCGAGATAAACGCGCCTAGCTTTTTGGCCCACCTACGCTTTTGTCTCTCTATTTTTGTACTCCCACTTCCGCGTCGTTTCGTTTTCTCGTTCTCCGGGAGAACGAGTCCCCCCCTTCGCGAGCTGCGCTCTTTGATCTGTGCATTTCGCGATAACCTTGGGCGCTGTTCTTCTTTATTATCGGGAGGGAGAGACGCGCGCGCCAGGGGTGATAAATCTACGCTGCGGATCCGGAAAATTATGCGGAAAATTCCGGTGTGATAAAGTTAACGAAGACGAGTCGAGATTCTTTTTAATAAAATTTAAATTCCAGGAGGAATGATAAAATGCTTCTCTCTCCAGTGTCGGGAGGTCTTTTATTATATAGGGGGTTCTCAACTTCCGTGAAAGTCTTACTGGCACCGGTGAAAATTTTTATTATCGCGAAAGGATTTTCAGGTCTAAGGTCCATCGAACGTTTTAATTGATTCCATTTATTTTATAATTTCGCTCGAAAATTCATCTTCGTCAAAGTACTTTTAAATTATATCCCTTTTAGCGAGGAAAAAATGGATTTTAGTCGGGGAAAAAGTGAATAAACTTTATCGAAAGTCTCTTCTCGCGATCCCTCCGTTAAATTCAATTCGCGAAGTCTAAATAAAGTGAATGCCTCTCCGTCGCTTTTGATCGCGAAAAAATGGTACCGCGGAAAATGCAAGCGAAACCCTCCTAAATAATTCTGTGTTTTACTGCGGCACCGAGAAATACCGTGACAGAAGTTACAGTTTTCAACTCTAATAACTCGTCGCGTCACTTGCGACTTTGTCTCGAAAAACGCGCTTCCGAACTCTTTTCAGCTCTGAAACTAAGTTCTCGAGTTCGCAGTATCGAAAATCGGAGAGAAAAAAAGTTGAAAAATATCGGGCAACTTTCGCGGCTTGATAACGCTTTTAATAAAATCCTTTAATTTACTACTTTTTCGAAAATCGTTGAGTACGTCTTTAATAAAATGAAAAAGGAATCTCGTCGTAAGAACTTTAGCTTCGAAGCTCGACTCCCAACTCTGAAGGCCGCTCGTTCATTAGTTTCCGAGTTTTCAAAAAAAAAAAAAAAAAAAAAAAACGCGACAATAAACAAAAAAGCCGTAAGATGATTACTTCCCGAAATTAAGCCCCAACTTTTTATCTCGAAGGCTCCGCTCGAACTTTTCCTATCCCCAAGCAGATTACGATCCATCAGATAACAGCTCGCCCTGTAAAAGCTTGTAAAAAAAAGGCCCGAGACAAAAGCGTAGGCCGCCGCGCAATCTTAATCATAATGATAAACAGAAGGTGCGAGGGGCGGGGGGGG
>UCOL01005288.1:0-12038 GCA_900474335.1 Ormyrus nitidulus | reverse complement strand
CCGCTGCGGTGGCCAATCAAAATTAGGCAGTCGCCCAATAAGGGAGCTAGAAAACGCGCGCCAACTTAATATTACAAAAAAACACTATGTTATCGACGGAACGAAAGTATTCTGTACTTTTGACGAGACAGGTATATTCTTATGTATTTGCCGTCGCTGAATCCAAATCCAAAGTCATATTAGAGGGTCCCACAGCGATTTTTCGAAAAAAAAGCAAAAAATATGATTTATTGTTTTTCTTTGGAATTAAAAAAACGGAAATCGATAGAACTAATCCGACTTCAAAGTAGAATTCTACGGATCAAAAGACATGGAGAATCATATTTTGGTTTTTTTTTTCATGAACTTATACCCATACAGGACTTCGAAAACTGTAGCAGTACATCAAAAACCATAGCTACTGAAACTGAAAAGGGCTGATACGTTTAATTGAAATTTTTATATGTGCCTTATAAACCCTGCAAGGGTCAAAATTTCATGAAAAAAGAATCCAAATTATGGTTTTCCACCTATTTCGTCAAAAGTACAGTGTAATTTTTTCTTGTGGGCATGTGAAATTTATCTTTGTCCACATACGTGTACACCAGTCCTTCGTGCAACTACGTCAGTAGAGAATCGATTTCTGATTTGGTACGCGTTCTTGTTGATTATCTCTCGTAATTTTATTTCTATAATGCATAATTATAATATTTTTTTTATTGTAAACCAACACATGACATTTAATATACTAAAGATATACTAGTTTCAAATAAATAAAATAATTTTAGTCACATTTATTTCGAATTTCTCATTCCAAATAGTACTAGTGTGCACATATCGATGGTGCCTACGAAGACGAGTACAGCAAAGTAGTATGCGGCGAAGAACTAGAGTAGCGAAAGCTCTGATTTTTGAAAACTTATCGCGAAAAAAACTACAACTTCAAAAGCACGAAGAAAACTATTTTAACTCTAAAACTGCGGTGAAAAAAATTACTCTTCAAAATGAGCCACAAAAAAAATTAATCCTTAAATGTGTGGAAAAATAAATAACACCCTTTAAATGTGCGACGAAAAAATTACTCTTCATAATATGCGTCAAAAAAAATTATTTCGTAAAATTTGCGATGAAAAAAGACATTCTCTAAATGTGCAGCGAAGAAAATTATTCTTCAAAATATGCGGTGAAAAAAATTAATTTTTAAAATAAGCGTCGAAAAAAATTATTTCTCAAAATTTGCCGCGAAAAAAGATCCTCAAAATGTACGGCGAAGAAAATTACTCCTTAGAATTTGCAAAACTTTTGTTTGAAACTTTTCTTCCATTTCGCTTATTTTAAAAGATATTTGTGTGGATTGATTATAATTAACTACCGTGTACATACGATCCCTATTGAAAAATCTCAGGTGAGATCTCACCTGAGATCTCATGCCAATATCTCATGTAACGAAGAAACTAAGTCCAACAAGTCGGGAAAAATCTAAGTCTGACCGAAAAAAATATACTCTACCAAATTTTTATTTTTTTCATTTTAAGCATTTTCCAGCCGATTTAGAGGGTTGAAAATCACCCCTAAAGATAACCCTCAAATGCCTTTTTATATATCTCGATTTCTAATCGGAATTTTAAAATAAAAAAAATTGAGATTTACTTCTTACAAAAATGACAAGGTAATAAAAGCAATTTTGACTCTAGGGGTGTCACCCTTATTTTTTATTTCCAAAAAATTATTTTTTTAATGAAAAATATAAGTATTAAAATTATAGAAAAAGCGAAGAGTAATAAAAAAATACGATTTTCTGCAATCAAATAGTTAAATAAAGTTGTTGTTTCCGGATTTTTTTAAATACCACTCGTACGTTGTATAACTACCCCTAAAATTTAGAAACCCTATAACCGCCATGTAAATTATATTTATTTTGTTACAAATTTGAAACTTTGTTACAAAATAATTGGTATTACTAAAAGTCACCCCTACCTTTGTATGTTTTTTGTAACATGTCTCTGTTTCTACCTTGCATTTCTTAAATTTTTTAAATCGGATTTTTCGGGTTTGTAAAGTATACTTGTAAGTCCAACTTAAAATAATTGCGATGGGCTGCTCTTAGCTCGCCGTTGCTACAAATGATCGTAAAATCGTGTATTTACCTGGCCGGAATGTCAAAGCTGTCGCAACTTTGTTACAGTTAGACCCACACAATCTTGATTTAGATTTCGTGCGGTATAAGATATAGGGAGAGAGAGAGCGGATCGTTCCCTAGTCACCCAGATCTACGAAGAGCGTCAGCCCATCAGCTGCCCAGAACTTTAACAACCAGCTCCGAACCACTGCCACGGAATCCACGAGTGAGCCAAGATCAGGAGGTCTGCTCCACGTCAACACGATCATCGTTGTGGTAGTTATTTCTTCGGTTGAGCCTACCTCTTGGAGGGACCTCCTCGACGTAGTGTAGCATGTGAGGAGTGCGAATAAGAGTAATTGAATAACAGAGACTAAGAGTGTATGAGCGGGTGATCGCGGCGTAGTGGGCATCCAGCGGTCCGCTGGAGCCGGCCCGACGTGCAGCCGTCCCGTTTCCCGATAAATCCTAGAATTATACAATCGAGCGATATCATAAATGAGATACATGAAAACTAAGATTACCACAAGTCTTCTAAGAAGATGTTAAAGCGTGCTGATTGAAATCGAAGCACACAGAGGGATCGATTTGCCTTTATCAGGAGCGACCTCACGTGGACAAACCAATTCAATGAAGTACTGCAGACAGAAGTCAGAAATTAGAACTTTTAATTAACGTGAGATATAGTTTATCATTGTAGTAATGGCTATCGAAGTTCATAGCCTTAGTGTTTGTAATAATGAGCAAAGTTTAATTCAAAGCAGTTTGATTAGCCATTAAAGGAGCGTCAGATCTTATGCGGCCAATAGCTCCGACTAACGAGGTCGGCTTGAAGGCCAGAGGATCTTGATAAAATGAATGCTTGATAAAATGAACAGCAGACTGTAAGACCAAGAACGCTGCTCTGTGTGAATGCTTGCCCAGTGGGATACAATACTGCATCAATACTACCATCAACTTGCCGACGGTCAGAAAGAATCAGACTGAGGAGACGGCGATGAAAAGTTGTGTCGAGAATCTTACAAATTCCTAGTAAAGTAGAAATCGTCAGACACTGCAAGTCGGGTAGTTTTCGTGCTGTGACCTCTCCGTATAGGATGGAGCTGCAGAGCATTATAAAGGGGTTTTACATCTAGCCAACGCACAAATAAATATTATATACTTGAAATATATATAATTTTTAATAAAATGAGCCAAGATAGAAGATTCTAGACTCATTCTATTCAGAGATATGCAACATTCTAAATTTTGGCTTTGACGTAATTTAAGATTGAACCGTTTAACAGATTTGTATCTAGCTTGACTTATACCGTTGGAAATTTATGTCATTATGATCTGAAGAGTTGCAAGTTTTAAAATTATTTGACTAACTAATTTTTAATATCAAAAAATTGTTTGAATAATGTCAATTTTATAAATTTATACATAAATTTAATTTTAAAAACTAGTTAGTCAAGTCATTTTGAAACATACAACTTTTTAGACCATAATGACATAAATTTCAATCAATTTAAGCCAAGCTAGAACCAAATCTGGTCTACAATCTGTAAATTCAATCTGTAAGTTACGTCGAAGCCAAAAGTTATCTCAGGATGCATATCTCTAAATAAAATGAGCCTACAACCTTCTATATTGGCAAATTTTATCAAAAATTATATATATTTTAAGTATAAATTATTTATTTGTACGTGAATAATTCAATTATTTTTTTACAGGTTTTTTTAGCCAGAATTTTGGCCAGGTGTAAGCAGATTTTGAGCAGAAATAACAGGTGAATTGTTTGTTAACTGTGCGTTTAAACATTTTCGAGATTTTGCAGAGTTTGGAAATCGGTTTTGTATAAAAGGAGTAAGAAAAACTTTGCATTTATCAAGCAGTAGAAAGTGAAAGTAATTTTCTACTTCTGACAAAGGTCTGAATTATAAGAGTGTTCACGAAACGAATAAGATAGTCCTGATGCTAAGATGATGTGCTTCTTGTTAGAATGCGAAAAACCAGGATACCAGTGAAATAATCTCAACAAAACTGGACAGTTAAATAATCGGTGGAAAAAATGAAAGAATGGAACGGAATTCAAACGTATGTAGGTGGTAAGAGCTATTGGTAAATTACGCATTTCTGGTCTTATCAGAGCTATAATACACTCTAAAGAAAGAGATAGACTGGGAAAGAGAGAGAGAGAGAGAGGAAAAGAATGAGATTAAAAATAGTTTTTAATTATATAATGTGCTTAAAAGCATTTACTAGTTTCTATACATTATAATGCAGAGTTTTTTAATCGATATGTTTAGCATTGAAATAAAACAAATTTTTTTACATTTATTAATATTTATTATTATTTACCTAATAAAGCCACAAATTAGAAACAGAACAAATGTAATTATTATTACATAAACTTATAAAAATGGAGATACTAAAAATATCTGTTGTGGGAACAAACGTAAATTCGTTATCAATTCCTGTAACAAATTTTAATTGTTTATATTTTATTAAAATATTCCGTGTGTTAAAAACATGACACACAGTCGCTTCCTTTTTTGTTTCGATATCTGCGAGAAAACCAAAGATATGTACGTATCTTTTATCTTTTAACTGAGCAAATGTATTATTCGAACGCCGTTTTAACTTTTTGAAAGATTCATAAAGACATCCATCCTTTACCATCTTATCAAATATTTCTGTAGATTTAGAAAGCTGCAGGTCTTCAAGAAAATCATCAGTAACGCTGCGTCCTTTACCAAAATAAGTCATTTGATTGATTTTTTTCGAATGTTTTATTTTTGAAGGTAAAAGATCGTTACAAAATAATTTAACTATTTCACACGTGTCTTGGTAAACCCGCTCTTGCAAAATGTTTGCATAATGATTTAAATGCACAAACCTTACGATTTGCTGCGGTACCTCTTTTGCACACTTTATTGCATTTAATAAATACCTATTTTCTGCTTCAAAACTGAATGTCGAATGCGTCCATAATGGTCCGAAATCAAGCACACTTCGGCTGAGGTGGAGCAATTGGTGGACATTAAATGTAATTGATCTTTCTCCAAAGTACTCTTGACTTTGTTCTACAAATTTATGCAAAATTTCATCAGCTTTATTAAGTTCGTCTATGTGAATTTTTGTTTTTAACAATATATACAATCCTTCTACGAAAAACATCCAATGATTTAAAAGCTTCTTACTAAGTACTGGGTTTAAAAGCGGAATACTATAGTATAATACAAAGTTCTCCCATTCTCTAGCTTTCCAATCATTTCGAACACTCAATGGTCTTGTGAGACGCGTTATTTGCTGAGGAACAGAAATATTCATTAGCGCTGAGTCAATAATCTTTATTTGAGTATCGTCTAATAATCTTACATAATACTCTGTGAACTGTTTGGCTACTCCTTCTAAGCAAGCATGCATATAGTCTGGTACAAAACCAGATACAATTTTGAAATGTTCTAAATTCATAAACGGAGATGGGTGTTTAATGCCGTAAACAGGATTTTCGCCATTAAAAGATAACATCTCTTCAATTGTTTTATCATTATCTCTTAGTGGTTGATCAAACTGCACGGGGTACCTTATACTACCATCAACATATTTGCCTGGATGAAGGCACCAGCTACATCCAAATTTGCCGTTAAATTGTTTTATACCTTGAATAGGCGCGCGTGCAACAGAATCAACACAACAAGAAAGAATACTTAATTTTACTAAACGTTCAACTCCTTCAATGTTACAACGAATTTTATTTTTAGATATATCATTAATAAGATCGACAAAAGGATCTAAAAAACTCATCATATCAAGTTTCTGCTTATGGAACCATAACCCACAAATTACGAGATTATTCATCCTTTCTTGTACTGGCAACTCATTTATCATGAGATATATTGGCCAGATAGAATATTGAGAGCATTTAAACTTTGGTGCACCATCTGTGTTGAATATAGCCGTTACGTAATTTTGCTTCTCTTCTTCCGGTAATGACTGAACAAATTCTCGATATATATTTCCATTAGTTACATCTCGTAAATATCCATCTTGCTCCCTTGTTTCATTTACAATTTTATTGTAATATTTCCCGTGAATATTTAATAAATCCGCTACTTGTGACGATGGGTCATTAAGAACAAAAAGACTTGAATTGGACAGATTCGATAAATCTAAATCAGCATTACACGTGTGACAGGATTTGTCGGAATTCACATATTCTAATTTTCCAATATATGCTTTACATTCATGACAAACAGCATGAAAATGAATTCCGTTTTTTTCATTTAATAATTTGTCCGTAGTGTATTTTGTATCGGGTAACACTGGTTCAGAAAATATCGCATTAATGAGCTTTAATAAGTTTGTGATAGCAGTCACAGATAAACTATTAAATATGGCGTACTTTAAAACCATCAATAAAAGTTCCCCTGACGTTATACTGACCGGAGTTATAATACGACTGGAAAAATCTTCACTTTCCATAAATTTATGTAAGTTATCATATTTTTTTGTGACTGATTTTCATCTGAGCTTGCTAAAATACTTTGTAGGTAAATGCTAATGTCATCAGTTTCGTCGTACTTCGAAGAACAATTCTGGAATTAAAAATTGTAAAATTTAACTAATATATTTAATGTCATATTATTACATACTTAAAGTTTGCAGCCTAACTATGAGTTATATTAATTAAAAAGCACAATATCATCTCACTAAAAACAAAAGAATTGATTGATCTAATTTTTTTGTTTTGTTTTTATTTAGTTATTTAATGTTGCATCCCTCTTTTTGGTATTAACGACAGGAGTAACTGTAGTCAGTAGGTTTTGGAACACGTATTTTTTCTGAGAATTTAAGGGTTGAGGGGTTTAAAGGTTCAGGATTTAAAGTTTTAAAGTTGAAGGTTGAGGGTTTAAGAGTTCAGGACTTAAGAGTTGAAGGTTTAAGATTTCAGGGTTCAAGAATGGAGGGTTTATGGATTGAGAGTTTAAAGGTTGAGGGTTTAAGGTTGAGGGTTTATAAGGTTTCAAGGTTTAAGGTTTTAGGAATACCCTACTCAGGAATCCAAACAAAATATGGGTTATTGAGTAAAATCTGTATGGATTCCGTATGGGTTTAAGCGGATTTCTGTAAGATTTATCCAGATTTCCATTGAATGGATTTTTGCTGGATTTCTTAATGAAAATCGACGCTAGATTTCCGGGTCAATTTTTCTGGAATTCTTGGTCAGATTTCCGAGGACCCGTGCTAGATTTCCGGTTGGATTTTGTCGAAAATCTTCGTCGGATTTCCAGATTCCAGATGCCTTCGACTAGATTCCGGGTGGATTAACCCGCAATTCCTGATCAGATTTCCCAGGACCCAAGCTAGATTTCCGGGTGGATTAATCCGGAATTCGTGACCAAGATTTCCGGCAAAATCCACCCGGAAATCTAGCCGGATATGGGGCGACGTGCTTATCTCTCCTAACACCATGTATATACCTTACACCTGAATTGCTGAGTCTCTTCAGTCTAATCCGTTGTTCAATGGTCGCATCTAGAGTTCCTACCGTGCAGTAGTCTAAGTGAGGTTGGACTAGAGATTCGACCAATCTTTTGCGAAGGGTCTCGGTGGTACATTCTCTGATAAACCGCAGACTATATAAGGTTTTATTAACTTTCTTAATAAGCTGGTCTGTGCGGTTTCCACGTCAGATTGCTATCCAGAATAATACCGAGACTTACAACCTCATCACTAAACGGAATGAGGACCCCACCTCATAGCGAAACGCCTGGAAAACCCCCGTATTGAGTCGCAAACCAGAGTCCTCCGCCCACTCAGATAAGCTATAGTTTTTAAAATTTTGTCTTTGGTGGTGTGTATGTATATTTGTAAATCATCTGCATAAAATAGGCGTTTTGCTGCACTACCACTGAGTATGTCACGCAAGTCATTGACATAGAGGCAGAATAGAAGAGGACCCAGGACAGATTCCTGTGAGACTGCCAGATTTGTTTCTATCCAGTTTGCATTTTTACCGTTTCTTGACGTCACTGTCTGGGAGCGTCCCTGCAGATAGGATTTAATCCACAGGAGAGCCATCCTGGAGAACCCCAACCTTCGAAGTTTGGTCAAAAGCTTAGTTGGTGATATAGTTTTGAAGGTTTTACTGAAATCAAATAATAATAAGAGAGTAACCTTCTTTTTGTAAATGGCGATGCGTATGTCATCAGTCAACTTTAGTAGTGCAGTTTGGCTGCTGTTGTGTCTACGGAATCCGATCTGGAGCGGATCTAATAAGCTAGTTTTGTTCAGATAATCCGTAATTTGGTTATGGGCTATTTTTTTCGAGAACTTTGGAAAGGAAGCACAACAAAGCTATTGGACGAAAGTCAAATATAGATGAGGGGGCAATATTTTTCCTCAAGACGATTATTTGCGCCTGCTTCTAAGCTCCCGGAAAGACTCCCTGCGCAAAGGAGGAGTTAAAGATTTTGACTATAATGTCACCTATCACTGGGAGAGCTTTAACGATCACCGATTGAGGAATACCATCACCTCTTGAGAGTTCTCCTCTTTACGCTTTGGCAAGAGGCCGAATTTCTGCATTTCCTTCCCGACATTTTTACCTTCATCAAGAGCGTCCGACAGATGGTTATGAAGGAATGAGTTACGCTCCTGTATTGTGCGAACATTGAACTCATTGCTGAGTTGAAGCAGCTCATCAAGCAAATCCGCACGACCAGTTCGTTTATTATAACGTCTATGTGTAGCATCACGTTTTTTGATGAGCAGCGTCAACTCAGGATCTGCCACGGAGCAGTTTTCATATTAGGGCAAACCGTTTTTACTGGCGCCACAGCATCAATAGCTTAATTTTGAGTTTAAGTCCATTAAAGCGCTTTCCAGATCGGATTCGATAGAATTCATGGCTACCCAGTCGCATCAGGTTACCAGTTCATTTAGCGACTCACGGCAGATATTGTTGTAGTCTCTGTAAGATAACGAGTCTTTACTAAGAGTAGGTATAAATAAATCTACTCTCGCGTCAATGACACTGTGTTTCCCGAAGCTGGGCAGCCACTCACTCCTTGAGTCCAGTAGTTTGTCGTTTTCGTCGGTCAAGATGACATCAATCCAGGTGTGAGAGGTAGGGGTCCTGTGCGTAGGCCCATGTAGAACAATTTTAAGAGACAATTCCACAGTTAATCGTTTGATGGTGTTTTCATCAACACCCTCGGACATTAAATCGCCATTTAGGTCCCCCATAATAACCTTATGGCTAAATTCCGTGCTGAGCTCACGCAGAGTAGAAAATACATTTGAATTCTTTTGAAAAGGAATTTTAGGAGGCCTATAGATCACCTCCACCAATATGGGGGGAGAGTCGCCCTGTTGTACACTGCAAAAAAGGTACTCAGATACTCATACCTGGTTTTCCAGGTCCCTGCGTATACGAAAATTCTAATTTTTTAACGAGGAGATCTTTTCTAATATACAGTGCGACACCCCCTCCATTTGTATTGCGATCTTGCCTCAGCACAGAGTATCCCTTAAATTGGATGACATTGTCATCAACAATAGGGCCCAACCACAATTCCGCGATGCCGAAAATGTGGTAGGAGAGATTGCCTGCCAGGAACAGCCGTAAACCCTCAATAAGAGCCCTCAAAAAGAGCTCCTTAAAAAGAGCTCGTCCGCAACTTCCCCTTACCACCAGGAGCATCCAGTCAGGGCGTCTGCGCCGACCTACTAGTCAAAGCTGCTTCCCGTTCATCGTTACGTCCATCTCGTTCCATGATGTCTTTGTTAAGAGCAATCAGTTTCCGGGGTATGTTAGGAGAAGCCTGACACGCCTTACGAATGGCTTGTAGGTCAGCAGCCGAAGCAAAAACGTGCGCTCGCTCATCCCTTTGCGCCTAGCTAGGAACGTACCCCCCGCATGCCAAATGTATTTAAAGCCAAGCCCCTGGGCTATTGATCTCAGGCTTTTGAACATTAAGAATTTATTACGGGGCAACATTTCATTAATCAAGATTTTACGCTTAGGCATGCGGGCCCGAGCGCCGCACTCTCCCGGCTAAGCAGCTCAGGGTTAATGTCGCTGGTAGTTATATAATTGTTAGCGAGCGCCCGCTTCGCTCTCATAACAACCCTGACTAGCGTGCCATTTTTGAGCCTAACAACACAAGAAGGCAGTGCTTGATGACGTGGCACCGGACGAACCTCACCCGCCCTTTCACCCGACGCTTCTAGCCATCTCCGTGGCCGAAGTACCCGAGCACCAGTGACGTCATTCCTGTCTAGCGACGGCAGGATGGTACTGAGAACTGCGTGCGCAATATTCAGAATTTCCACTTGGGGAATACAATTATTAGGTAGAACGCTGTGCAGGCAAATATCGCAGTGCTCAGCACCTTCACCACTAGTCCCCAAAGACTCCCCCCAACCCCCTCAGGGCAAGCAGGAGGAGAGGACTCTGCATTAGAAGGGTTAGCTAATCTGGCAAATGGGTAGGAGATGCCGGCTATCTTATCAGCTAATTGATCCCTGCCTCGGTCAATACTAATCTTATTATGACTGTTTATAGCGTCTTTGAGAGAGACATTGTCCACCGTGAGGCGATCAATTTTACCATGGAGTTCGCGAATGAAAGATCCTTGCTCAGCAATGACTCTCTCAAGAGAAGTTACGCCCGATACTAGCTCTCTACAGCTATCCATCTCGGCAAGTAATGATGATACGCTGCGCGATGCCAGGTTCCCATTTTCAAAAGGTTGAAGTTTGCTCAGAGAGTCCTCAATCATGTCAAACCTCTAAAAATAGTTTCAGCGTGCCCACTGGGATTGTAATATTTTGGGCTCCGCTGAGGTTTGGGTCGATCGGAAGTCTTCAGACCCACTGGTTCCTCTAGTTGTAGTTACAGTGCTTCCTCTACTTCAACTTCGTTTGCTGTAGCTTTAGCTTCAGCTTCAGCTCGAGGGAGCTCGGCGTCGACATCCTCGCTGGCGCGACCGGCGATTCGTGAATCAGTTTCAGGTTTTGCCGAGAAAGCACTACTCTTGTTAGCGCAGATTGATGAGGACGCCTGCCCCTTGATCTTCCGCCTTATACGCTTTGGTGCCTGCAGGATGGCAGTCCGGCTGGTAATGTTGGCGTTCACTCTAGCGGCGAAACGACTAATGTGTGCGCGCTAGATTCACGCGTCGTCTTCGTCACACCTGGTATTGACGTGCCAAGTGGCGCACGAGAGGGGGGCTTCAATGCCAGCTTATCCGGCGTAATTAGACGCGAAGTCGACAAAGAAAAGCTCTCGCTCACCTTATTTTTAATAACATTTACGGCAGACTTCATTGACGTTGGTTTTATTTGCTGTTTCTTTGCTGGTTTATGCTTAATCTCCGTCTGTTGTTGCTCGCCCTTTTGCTGCTTTAATTTGGCTGTGCGGCAAAGATCGCATCGTTCTCCTTTTCTGTTGCCGGCGCATTTTGAGTGACAAGGGCGATGACAGTCTATAGACTCGATCACTCGTAGGCGCGCTGAAATCGCCACACACAGAACAGGATTTCATACCGGCACCGATAGTTGTTTAGAATCGGCTTTGAGGTACCAACCTTGAAGTTGAGACTTTGTACTGGAATCAGGCAGCAGGTAGAAGTTCCCGCCAAAAACCTCGCCGATTATCCTAACCTCTTTTGATAAAGTTCGCGTTAAAACAGTCTCCCCGGCTCCAAAAAGAGGAGCCATGCAGTGTATGCTCCAAGTGCGCGGAGCCTGTGGGAGGCCGGATCAGCTGTAACAATTTAATACTCACACAGAGTGGTGAGCATGCTGAAAAAGGCACTCGAAGATGGAGCGATGAGCAACATGTCAAGCTACTTACGAGACCAAGCCGAGAGAGAGAGAGAGAGAGAGAGAGAGAGAGAGAGAGAGAGAGAGATAGTTTATTAACTACGGACTCGAGGTCCAAAAT